>JABWDY010034531.1:12839-28199 GCA_013358455.1 Thalictrum thalictroides | reverse complement strand
AAATAAAATGATGTTACTAATTAGTAACGGTTAATAGTGTTAAAACAATTATCCGTTAGTATGGTAGTAACGGCATATATGTGTTACTACCGAGTGTTATCATGAAGTACTAACGAAAGCGGTTCTAACGCCTATACGCCGTTAGTATATTGTAACACTACTATGCCATTAGTATTGTATAATATACTAACGGCTTAAGCCGTTACAAACAATACCGTTAGTATGTTGTCACGCCTAAATACTCACGGTTTTAGCCGTTAGTAAAAATTATACTAACGGCTGTAGCCGTTAGTAAACGCCTGTTTTGGTGTAGTGATGGTACCGCATTTCCTCGAGTAGGTCAACTCCAAATGACCAGATCTAATTGTTGAGTTCGGTATCGACCAAGAGTGATCGACTAGAACCGTAGGTCAGCTCGGTTGGGATAACTGCTTCAACTCCATAACATAAAAAAAAAGGAGACATACTTGTGGACGATCTAGGAGTAGTACGATAAGCCCATAGAACATTCTCTA
Organism: Thalictrum thalictroides; assembly: GCA_013358455.1. Classification (NCBI taxonomy): domain Eukaryota; kingdom Viridiplantae; phylum Streptophyta; class Magnoliopsida; order Ranunculales; family Ranunculaceae; genus Thalictrum; species Thalictrum thalictroides. Next base: position 27,684 of record JABWDY010034531.1, on the reverse strand, counting down.
GCTCATTAGCCCAATTCTCAGCGTGAGTTTCTAGTTTCTTCTTCAGAATCTCTAAGATTTGTCTGTTTGCCGCTTCGGCCTGACCATTGTTTTGTGGATAACGAGGAGCTGATCTGGCGTGCTCGATTTTCCACAGGTCGTAGAATTCCTTGATTGTCTTCGCAACGAACTGTGTGCCGTTGTCTGTAACCAATCTTTTTGGGAGGCCAAACCTTGTGATGATGTTTTCCCATATGAACTTTCTAACATCCTCTTGTTTAATGTTGGAGAGAGAAACAACTTCAATCCACTTAGTAAAGTAATCACATGCTACCAGCACGTATTTGAGTCCAGAGCGACCTTGCTCGACCAGAGGACCTATGATGTCCAGCCCCCACATGTGAAAGGGCCATGGTGCTGTGACATTGATCAGGTCGTTGGGATGCTGATGGGTGTTGGGAGCGAATCTTTGACAGTCTTGACATCTAAGCACATATCTCTTGGCATCTTCCTTCATTCTTGACCAGAAGTAACCTTGATTGATGGCTTTGTGGGCCAGATTTCGACCTCCAGAGTGGTTACCGCACTCTCCCTCATGAATTTCTTGGAAGATGTGTTCGCCTTGAGCTGGTGTAAGACAACGAAGGAGTACTCCAGTGGCCGATCGCCTGAATAACTTTCCTTCGAGTATTCTGTACATGGTCACCGTGTGCATGAGCTGATTTGCGGCTTTTTTATCATCTGGAATGGTTCCATTGTTGAGATAAGAATAGATCGGTTGCATCCAAGAATTTTTGATCTCTTCAAGAGTTGTGTCGATGAGGTCGTCAATAAGATTGACTTGTTCTTCTGTTTGTAGATGAGAAGGTATGTTGGCAATAGCTATGGTGAGAGCTCGAGGCCGATCTGACTGTATAACAGAAGCAAGGAATGCGAGAGAATCTGCATGTCTGTTGTCGTCTCTGGGAATGTGATCGAGCTTGTGGAACAAGAATTTGGCGGTCAGTTCTCTGGCTTTGGCTGCATACTTCATCAAGTTAACTCCATGGATCTGATAAGCATTGTTGATCTGGTTGACTACGAGTTGTGAGTCGCAACAAATCTTTATGTTCTGTACTTTTAATTCAAGAGCCATTCGAAGTCCTTGAATGAGAGCTTCATATTCTGCCTCATTGTTTGTAGTTGAGAACTCCAATCGAGTAGATCTTTCGAGCTGAGCTCCTTCTGGAGAGATTAGAACCGCTCTGACCCCACTTCCATTCGCGTTATGAGATCCATCGACGTACAGTGTCCATGTGTCAATGGGGTCGTGCTCTTCAGGTCGTGTGTCTACCTCTGGTTCCCAGGTGTTGTCCTCGGTAGGGTAATCGACCAGAAAGTCTGCAACGATCTGTCCTTTTTGGGATTGTCGAGCTATGAATTCGCAAGTGAAATCGCCGAGATCTGCAGCCCATTTAGCCATTCGACCTGTTTTGTTTTTCTTTTCTAACACATGCCGAAGTGGATGGTCGGTAATGACCTGTACTGTGTGGGCTTGAAAGTAGGGTCTGAACTTACAAGCAGCATATAGTAAAGCAAGTGCTAGCTTTTCAAGAGAAGTGTACCTTAATTCAGCTTGTTGTAGGACTTTACTTGTGAAATAGATAGGTCGCTCGACCTTGTTCTCCTCATTGAACAGAACAACACTAATAGCGAAGTCAGTGGTCGCTAAGTAGATACCAAGAATGTTACCATCATTAGGTCGAGTTAGAACTGGAGGAGTAGAGAGATAAGTCTTGAGATCTTGGAAAGCTTTCTCACACTCTGTGGTCCATTCGTAACTTGCACCTTTCTTTAGAAGTTGAAGCATCGGTCGACACTTATCTGATGCTCTAGAAATAAATCTATTGAGAGCGGATACCATGCCGTTGAGCTTCTGGATCTGCTTCTTTGTGGTCGGACTTGGCATCTGAACAAAGGCTCTGATCTGATCGGGATTAGCTTCGATCCCTCTTCTAGTGACCAAGAAACCAAGGAATTTTCCCGAGCTGACTCCGAACATGCATTTGTCTGGCTTGAGCTTCATTCTATGAGTTTGAAGTCGAGTGAATGTTTCCTCTAGGTTCTCTAAGTGATTCTGTTGGGTTGTACTCTTGACTAACATGTCATCGATGTACACTTCCATTGTTCGACCTAAGAGGTCGTCGAACATCCGAGTGACCAACCTCTGGTAGGTTGCTCCATCATTTTTTAGGCCGAATTGCATGACCTTGTAACAAAAAACCCCCTGCTCAGTTGTGAATGAAGTCTTGATCTGATCTGGCTCGTGCATTGGGATCTGGTTGTAACCAGAGTAAGCATCCATGAAAGATAACAGATTGAAACCACAAGTCTGGTCGACGAGCCTGTCAATCCGTGGGAGAGGGAATGGATCTTTGGGACAAGCTTTGTTCGGACTAGTGAAGTCGATGCAAACTCTGGTCTTGCCATTCTTTTTTAGGACTGGGACTATGTTGGTCAACCAATCTGGTGTGTTAACTTCCTTAATGAAACCGACCTGTTTGAGTCTGTTGATCTCTTCATTAACAGCTAGGTGAAATTTAGGAGACAATCTTCTCGGTTTCTGTTTAACAGGTCGATATGTGGGATCTACAAGCAATTTATGGGAAGCAATGGATGGATCTATCCCAGGCATATCGGTGTACGACCAAGCAAATACATCTATATTCATGGAAAGAAATTTTACAAATTCATCGAACTATTTTTTACCTAGTTTAGATCCTATGCAGACGAATTTAGGCTCCTCGGTGGTACCAATGTTGACCTTGATACATGGATCTGTGCTTCCGAGTGCCTTGGTGTTGGAGCTTGGTGGCTCCTTCTGTAGTTGCTATTGAGGGATGGCGATCTCTTTATCTTTGCCAGTGGTAGAGAGATCCTTCGTCTTGGTCGAGAGCTCAATCGCATTGTTCACTTCAAGTTCGAGTACCATAGATGTCGAAGTGGCCAATCTGGGGATTGTTTCAGTAAGCTCGTGGCATTCCTGGGCTGCATTCTGATCGCGGTGAAGTTCCATTATTCCGTTGGGACCTGGATAACGGAAGACCTGATGATAGGTGGAAAGAACTCCTCTCATTGCATGGATCCACCTTCTTCCCAAGATTGAGGTGTATCTGCTTGCTATGTTGAGTATAGTAAATTTGACGGTGACAGATGTTTTGTCTTCTTTTCGACCTACAGTAACTGGGAGCCAGATGTCGCCCAGTGGTTCTTCCTTAGAATTGTTGAACCCCATGATAGACTTGAATTCAGGAATGAGAACGGAATCAGGTAGCCTCATGTTCTTGAATATTCTGTAGGTCAAGATGTTGCAAGATGCTCCTGGGTCGATTAAACAATGCTTGACTCTGTAATCTGCAATTTTGACTTCAACGACCAAAGCATCATTGTGTAGAGAAACAATTTTGTTGAGGTCGGTGTCATTGAACCATATGTCAGCATCTGATCGTTGAATGGTTTGAATTCTGTTTGCCTGAGTGCCGATCTGAAAACCATGCCTAAGGTGATCAACTCTTCTTTTCTTCTCCCTGATCTGCTTGGGACGAACGTCTTCATAGATAGTGTTGATCACCCTGTTTGAGCTTACGCTCTGGTCGTCGATCCTGTCGGCGACCTGTTTATTGATCATATCGCGGAGGTCGGTGGTTGGACCTAACCTCTAGACGACACTGCGCCCCTGACTCTTCGATCTACTCGCTGAACGAGCTTTGCTTCCTGATTGGTCGTTATGATGAGAACGTCTAGGAGTTCTCGACCTCTTTCCTGCTGGATGGCCTTTGCCGTTTGAAGGTTTGACAATGTAATTGTTCAAATGCCCTTCATCTGCCCATTGGTTGAGGTGTCTCTTCAACACTCGGCAATCATCTGTCTGATGGCATCGGACCTTGTGGAGCTTGCAATAAGGGCGACCAGGAGAATCTTCTAACCGTGTGAATTCGCCGATCTTGCACCAATGGTTGTTCTTGACCCTTTCGAAAATATAACCGGCAGGTCGGGAAAAATAGTAAGATTCTCTAGTATCAACAGGGAGAGGTTTACCTTTGAATCATTTGTTGTTCCCTGCTTTCCCTTTGCCGTTGTGTCCTTCAACCATATTAACGACATTCAGGCTTTCATGTCGCTTGAGCTCGGTCTCCAGCCTTATGTACCGATCAACTCTGAGGTACAAGTCTTCCAGCTCAGTAGGTCGATCCATGGCCAGTTCCTTGTGGAGGTCGGACCCTGGGCATAGACCATTATAAAATGCAATAGTAAGAAGTTGTTCATGACCGTTATTGAAGTCATGGATTAGATTGAGTTCTGACTTAAAACGTCTGAAGTATTCAGCTAGTAACTCCCCTGGTTGTTGCTTGAATAGGAATAAGCAATCGATTGTGACAGGTCGTTTTCGGTTGTAGATGTACGACAGAACGAACTGCTTTTCCAGGTCATTGAACGAGCTGATTGAATTGGGATGTAGCTTGTGAAACCAATCCAACGCAGGGCCTGTAAGGCTGGATGGAAACAAGGTGCAGAGTATGGACTCGTCCTTCACCAACGGAAGCGACTTTCTGAATGATTTGATGTGGTCGGTAGGATCTCCAACCCCTGAATATTGATCGAACTTTGGAGCGTTAAGTTTGGTTGGAAAGCTTGTTCCTTGTAGATCGGTGGTGAAAGGTGAGGTATGTCACTGAGCTAAAGCTTGTAGGGCGAGCTCTTGGGGAAGACGGTTCTTCTGAGTGACCTGGGTTGCTTGGAAGGCTTCGAATTGCTGGCTGAGCGCGTTGAGCTTCGCCTGGGTGTTCGTGTCGACCTGTAGGTCGGCACGTTGCTGATTGAGATGAGCGGTTGATCACTGCTGGTGGATGTACCCTCCTTAGCTCAGAGCGCATCGATCTCTTCCTACAGTTTTCTGATTGTTTCCTGCAGATAGGCGGTGGTTTCTTCTTGGGAAGCCATTGGAGAATTAGGTTTTCTCAAGGAGATTGGGGGTGGCTTTTGGATGGGATTGTTGAAGAAAAGAGAGAAGAGGTGGTTGTTGAAGAAAAGAGAGAAGAGGAGATTGTTGAAGAAAAGAAAGAAGAGGTGGTTGTCGAACAAAATAAAGAAGAGGGGGTTTCCGATGAGGAGAAAGACGAAGTGATTGTTGATGAGAAGAAAGAAGAGGTTGTTGGTGAAGTGGATAAAGAAGTAGAAACTGAGAGTAAAAATGATGAAAAAGAAGTAAAATAAATTGAGAACAAATATGAAGAAGAATAGAACAAGGATGAAGAAAAAGTAAAAGACTAAATTGAGGGCAAAGAAGCAGAAGTTGTTGTTGAAGAAAACAAAGAGAAGAGACCAATAGAAATTGAGAAGAAAGATGATGAAGAAGAAAAAGATATTTCACAAAAAAAGATGAAAATTAGGGAAAAAATGAAGATATTGATGAAGAAGAAAATGAACAAATGGCAGTTTATAGGGAGAAGAAGAAATATGTGCGTAACTTCATTATAACTGTGAGATGCTCAATAAAGAAGGTACGAGATTATTTTGGGACTACTCTTGCTGCTTTAGAAAATAAAAAGATGAAGGAATCATTCTTTTAAGTATTTCTTAGATCTCCAAACGAAGAAATTTCACATGTTAACATTTATTGTTACAAAAATTGTTAAATATAGAGTTTGTAAATTGAAATACATGATTGGAGGGAAAGAAATGTTGTTCAGACCCTTAGATGTGACTTAAATTAAGGATTGAAAATTGAGCTTGTTCCACATGGTTTCATTTTCATGTAGATAAGAAGTTCCAAGTGAATTCAGAGAGAAGTATTTTGAATACTATTCAAGCAATAGAACAACCATGACGTGATCCTGAATCTGGTGATGATTTCCATTGTTTGAATATATTGTTATTTCTGCTTGTTTGCTTATTGCCAAATGCATTTAATTCCATTGATGTCAGGTACTTCTTATTTGCTAACTACAAAAGTATCTGCAAATTTATGAAATGTTACCTACTTATTATGATTATGCATGTTTATATGTTGTTATATTATTTGGCAACAATATATGTGATTGATCTATATGTTGTATATGACAATTGAATGAGTATAGAATGTGATATTATTTGTTATTGATGGTTGATTTAATATTACTACAAAGTGCATGCTAATTACCATAGTTGTACCTTCTAAATTACTAATGTATATCTTCTAAAGTAGTGTAATACCTAGGTTTACATTGCTTACAGATAATATACTTTTAATTTGAACCTGGTTTATGTATACATTGTAGTATTCTTGTAAACTACATACTGTTAATCTGAATTGAACCTGGTTTATGAAAATTTATCTCAGGTATGTAGACCTTGCAGAAAATCTGGAGAAATTTGAGGATTTTCCATGGGGAACTGTTGTTTTTAATTTGTTAGAAAGTGTTTTAGAAACAACAACTCAGCATGCATTAACAGAAAAAGTGAATTATAATCGATAGGGATGTGTTCTTGCTTTTATTATCTGGGCATACTGCCTAGGTCCTAGAAGGGAGGCTGAGGTACCACCATTCCCTAAGATGTTAAATTGTAAGAATTTTCCAGGGAAAACAACAGGTAGATCAAACATTGATGGCAAGATTAATCCTCCTCATGGAAAACCAATTGAACTTTCTCCTCCTTTCCTAACTGCTATAGAAAGAGATCAACCACTTGTTGAAGAACAATAAGTTTGTATAACACTTCCTTTATCTATTAATTTTATCCTACAAGTCTCAAGTTTGTGTCATATTACTTGCTAAAGATTGGATTTGTACCTTCTAATTTACACTTTGATTACGCTGAGGTACCACCATTCCCTAAGATGTTAAATTGTAAGAATTTTCCAGGGAGAACAACAGGTAGATCAAACATTGATGGCAAGATTAATCCTCCTCATGGAAAACCAATTGAACTTTCTCCTCCTTTCCTAACTGCTATAGAAAGAGATCAACCACTTGTTGAAGAACAATAAGTTTGTATAACACTTCCTTTATCTATTAATTTTATCCTACAAGTCTCAAGTTTGTGTCATATTACTTGCTAAAGATTGGATTTGTACCTTCTAATTTACACTTTGATTACCTACTAAGGTTTTACTATTTTACCTGCTAATGTTTTGAATGTTACCTGTTTATTTTTCCAAATGTACATGCTAACATTCATGGACAAGAAAGGGAAAAAGAAATAGAGATAGGTCATAATTCACTGGAAGGGATTCTGATGGGATTGGTGGAAGGCATTGAGAAAGGGGTTATTTCTAGTGTGACTAAGACATTGAAGGCACTAAAAGGGCCATCTTCTTCATCAGCAAAGCAGAGATCTATACTTAAGCCTAAACCTAAAGGAAGGAGTCCAAAGAAGGATGCAAGAAAAAGAAAAAAACTAAGAAAGAAACCTAGACAAGTTCCACCAAGAGCTAAACCAGCTCAACCAAAAGCTAAGCCGGGCTCTAAGAGGAAGGCCACTACAGATGCTGCTACTCCTAGTGCACCAAAGGCAAAGAAAACCAAAACAATCACACCAACTCCAAGAACACCTACTGCAGCAAAGAAAGGCAAAGTAAAAGCCATTGGAAGAAGTTAAGTTCACCAACAAAATCAAGAACTCCTACTTCTGCATAGAAAGGCAAAGAGAAAAAGTTTGGTTCACCACCAAGTACAAGAAGTTCAGAGTGGTCACAACCCTTACAACTCTTCTAATAATATGAGGTCCACAAGGAGTGCAGCCCAGAAGCAACTCATTACTCTACCCCACCAAAGAACAAAAGATCATCCCGAAACCTACAAGAAAACAGCTTCCTAGGTAAGAGTTTTACTTATGGTTTATATTTTATCATTTAACTCTTATATAAGTACCTACCAATTGTTGCCTTCTTATCCCCTAATTGTATATCCTATATCCTCAAAGGGAGCAAAATAGTAGCAAAATAGCGGATATTGGTGAAAGAGGCCAGAGCCAAAGGTACAAAAAAGGTTGAGAAATAGGTTGAGAAAATGAATCAATTATTAGACAAGGAGAAAAAGAAAGAAAACACTAAAGTGGAGAAAAAGGGGAAAACAAACAAAAAACGTAAGAAGAAAAATGATAAGAATGAAGAACCTAAAGAAGATGATGTAGGAATAAATGGAGAAGATGTAAAAAAGGATATTGTAAAGGGTGGAGAAGAAAAAAAAGAAGGATGCTGGAAAGGGTGGATAAAAAGAAAAAAAGGATGCTGGAAAGGGTGGAGAAGAAGAAAAAAAAGATGCTGAAAATGATGATGAAGTTGTTGCTACTAATGGACTGAGAAGGTTAGGCCAACCCAATGTTTTGGATGTTGGCATGTAAGAGTTTTAAGACTTGCCTATCTCAAAGGGTCATGATGAAGAAACAAAGGAATCAGAAAATATAGTAATCCTGAAAGAAGGTGAACATGTACCTATTGGCTGTTGTCATTCCAGCTTCTATTATTCCGAAGGAATATTTAGTTGATGTAGATGGAATATAACTTGGTGACTTGGAAGTGCATTAGGGGGATGAGGCACATGGAGATGACATAGTTTACATTGGTGAATTGAATGCAGAGGAACAAGATGAAGATGATATACAAATGGATAAACAAACTATAGTTTACACATTAAAAAAAAAATGAAGAAAAGGGATGAAGGGAAGGAAGAGGCTTCATCTGTTGAAACTCAGCTTATAAGAACCCTGGGATATTCATTTCTAGATAAAAATACAACCAATGCAGAGACAAATATTTTGAACTATTATTGGAACTTGAACAGTAATCCACTCTATGAGCATAATGTAATTAGGGCTTATGAGTATGGGTTGCAAGTTCATATCAAACAGTTCCATAGTTTCTGGGGCAAAAATTGGTTGTGTGGGGATATCATTGAAGCCTATGTTAGCTTGATCATTAGGTGGTATGAAATGATGAGAGCACCTACCAATCCAGAAAATCAGTATGCTACATTTGTATCTTAGTTAAAGTAATAAGTTGAATATGAATGTATTGTGCAGACATTAAATGCTTGTAGTTTTGTCTTATAATCAGGGTTTAGAAACCTTTAATTAATTAGATGTAACAAAATGCTACATTTAGCTGGTACAAGTTGTATTTTTAGCAGGTACAAAATGGTTGTTTTAGCAAATGCATAATTTAACAGGGATTTTTATTGGAAACATTTGCAATCATGGTTTATTATACAAGAGGGACTTTTTGTTAAGTTTCTTTGGCCAGGAACCTATAAAGTGGCCAGGAACCTGTTAAGAATTGTCACCTGCCAAATGATTGTTGCAAAAAATAAAAGTTGAAACAAAAATATTGTTGTTGAATGAGCATTCCAACACAACCATTGGCAATTATATTCCATTTACAAAATGTGGTGTAACAAAATGCTATGGCCTACCTACAACATAAGCCATATAAAGGCGTAACATTTAGCAGGTACAAAATGCTATGTTTAACAGGTACGAGATGCTTGTATTAGCAGGTACAAAATGCAGAAAATTTCAGTAACTGCCAACATTTGATAAAGAAAACTGCAATCAGTTGCTCCTTCAGGTAAAGGCAAGCAAAAATAGAGGTAACGTGGAACCACATTGATAGTGCTACTTGAAAAGAAATGAAGAAGAATGTTTGTACGATTATGTTGGCTCAATTATGTAGGTTAAAGCCATAAAAATGCAAACTTTATGACATTATAGTCATAAAAATACAAACTTTGTTAAAGATTTTGTCGTTTGATAAAGATACTATCTTGAAGTTGAAAATCATACAATACCTACTTCATTAAAAGTAAAAAAATTTAGAAAAGAAAGATGCGTACTGAATTTATTGTTGCTGCACTTTCTTTGCCGTCATGACTTTATATTTTTTTCCTTTTCTTTTGTGCCATCAAAAGTAACAACTACACAAAACTAAGCTACAAATTTGAAAGAAGAAAGAAATAGAGCAAAAAACGAAGTAGAACCTGTGATAACAGATAAGGTTTCAGAGAAAAAAATTTTAAATAAGAAAGAGTAGATAAAGAAGACGAAGAAAGAAAATATTTTATAGAATTTCAACTAAACCAACGGTTTATACTCAATTAATCTCTTTTTTCTAACGGTGGGGATGTGTTCTTCAGTAACAATCATTCCCTTAAAAGTAAACTAAAAGTTTTTTGTTTTGTTTGTAGTAACAGTTGTACAGAGGGGTAAAACAGTCCTAGAAATTTTATAAAGTAAGCTAGATTGGCTAAATGGGAACAAAGGTAATGATGGGTGGCTAAATGGGAACAATCACCTAAACTTGGTTGTTTTTTAAGAAATTTTCCTTTGTTTTATTATTATTTATAAAGTTTAGAAGTTTTAATTGAGGAATCGAAAATAAATATAGTGTATACTGTTTGAAAGTTTTCGACGAGGTCTATTTAACAAGATCCCACATGAGTACTAAATTCTAAAAAATATGTTTTTCGTTTTACTTAAATAAAACTAAATTTTATTAATAACTTCGAGGAATTACACAAAAGTGGAGGATAGACGCACTACAAATTGCGCTCCCAATCCTTTCTGAATGGCAAATCCTACTTTTCGAAAAACATATTCATTACAACCTGCCATCATAACATTGTTATCCATAACTCTTTAGAGTCTCTTGAGAAGTCCAACCACCTCAAGTGCTAAGAATTCAAAGGTGTCAAAAGCAAAAGGGATGAAGTAATGTTGGTTAGCTTCACGTGTTCCCTCATATTTATGTACCTTACTCGCTGCGGCATTAATGGCTGCTTATCCCACCTCGAAGACACCATTACCAAACCCCACCATTAGAGATGCCCTTGTGATGTCGACACAAGCATGTTTTCCTTCAGACCAGTAGTAAATCAAAACATCAGCTGGGCGTAGTGTCGATCTGCCTTCCGTAGGATCAGTAATAAAGTTGACCGAGGGCCTCTTTCTTAACCTGTATTCCTACTTGCCAAACCACATCATACAATATTTCCTAAGCATGATCAGGTATATATTTGAAACCAGGGTAGTACTTATAGTGTACTACATGAACCCCAAAGGCGTCTAGTCTGTTGTTCTTGCATATTGGGTAAAGATCCCCATCTGTAAACAATAGAATCATATGATGGTACCGAAGAATTTTTCGATACTCATCTGGCGTCATACGTTATCCTAGCCCTTCTATTGAAATGGCGAGGAGAAAGTCTTTGGTGTGCTTTGTTAGTAGGTAATCCATAACAATTTTCTGACGGGTAGAGAAATCGGTGATGTCCCTATCAATGTGTGTAGCAATCTTCCCATAATAAGCTTCCACCAAGGTGTGTTGGGGTTTAAGGGGGCGGTAACATCTAAGGCTAGAATGTTAATGTCAAGATCGGGCACACATCGTTATAGCTTAGCAATTGCATTATCAATCATACTATCCATCAATCATAGTATCCATGTGTGTGGTATCACAAATCTGAAGTATGTGTTCCTGAAGCTCTTAAGTTTGGCACCGTGAGGCTGTAAAAGCAAATTTAGTGAAATGTGCTGCACAATAAATGCTAATACGACCGAGACATAATGGCATGGTCGCTATACACAATTAGAGATCATCGAAACCAAGACAATCAGAAACCGAAATCCCCTGAAGAGTTGCACGAAGGTTGCAATCATAAAACATGATTGATCCCTTAACAATACATGGCGAGCAAGTGCAAAGAGCAAAGATAAGCTAAGGTAATCCCAAACAAGCTCGTAGTAATGCCAATTCACACTGTGGGTCTTTCAATTGAGCTAGCAGACTCGTCAACTTGACTCCTTGTTGAGGAAGTGATATACCTGGAGGAAAGAGACCAGGACTAGAGTAACGAAGATCAACCGATGGTTAGAACACCTTTGTCGTATTCACATTAAGAGTGAGCTCCAATGACGGCGCATCTTTCTAAATGATGTTTATGGTTGTAGCTACTTGATCAGTATCACGAATCAGGGTCTCCTCATCCAAGTACCATTCATGTAACTTCAAATGACATTTCAAGTAGACGCGTAGTACTAATGGATGCAAGACTAATACAAATAAGAGAGGCCCTAAAGGATCCCCCTGCTGAATCCCTGTTGCTGACCAAATGTAATCTGACCCAATGAGCAATCTAGCAGGCTGGCCATATAGATATTATTCATCCCATGGTGCAATAGACGGACAATGAATGCGTACCTCTCTTAGCATGGCTGTAGATCAACGAGGTTGATCACATTCTGGAAATCAATCAGGAACATAGAATGAGTTGTATCATCCTGATTGGTGTGAACAAACTTGTTAACTGCATGCAAGACTGCCTCTGCTCCACCAAGCACACCCACACCAAAGTGGAAATCTTTTTGGTATAGGATCATATCATGAGCAACCTATTTAGCAATCGTGAACACTAAGTGACGCCATACCATGCAAGCAACTATTGGACGAACCCTATTACCCGGCTTAAGGAGAAAAGTGAGGGGTGCGCTTGCAATAAATTCTACTAAGACATGTGAGCATCGACCTTGCAACCATAGATTCACAACCAGTGTCAAAGCTTCTTTAAGTTCAGTACCTACAGCCTCAAAAGGAGGACAATTGTTGGAAAGGCTGATTAATGGTAGAAAATCAGAAAGGTGAAGATGGTGACCAGAAGCGGAGATCATCAGGAAAGATGACCAGAGGCGACGGTCATTGGGAGAGATCATAGAGAAAATTTATTGATAGAGATTTATTTTTATGTTTGTACTATAAGATAAGGATCATGTCCACTAAACCTTGATTTTTGTCCTCTCGGTAAGTGTATCCACTAAACATAGAAATTTCGTTTATCATTCTTGTTGTTTGTATTGTCTGCGACAGAGCCAGGGGTTGAGGGTACACACTTGGATCTTGATAAGCACACAAAAGTGTAAATATATCCCCTTAACTCATGTATATCTGTCTCAAGTTATGATATAAAGTGATATGATATGCTTGGTATTGTTAGAATTACGTGTTTGTAGAAGCAAAATATAGTAAAAAGGCAGTTTCAACTAGCCAACTTGACGGAATTAAACGGAAGGGTTAGAGAGCTCGGATTTTGAAGCACGAATAGGCATTGGAAAGATATCACTTCCTACTTCAAGACTGTCAAGATAGATTGCAGAAAACAGAGATGGAATCAGGACAAAAAGACTCATCAAAACCTGGCAGACCCAGTTTTTGAAGACAGTTTTTGGGCCCATTGGGCTTCTTGGAAATCATGTTTCTATAAAAACTTTGGACCCAAGATTTTGATTGAGTCTTCCACGTCACTTGACCAAGCTCTCCACAAAATTTCAGCTCCAAAAGCTTCCTACAAGTTATCTAACAAAATACAAACTCTTTTCTAGCAATTTTCAAGGAGTTCTAGGGTTAGAAAGACTCCTCCCTATATAAGGAGAGGAGAGCCACGAAATTCATTATGCTTTAATCTTAAATTGAAGTATCGTTAGGTTTTTACATTATTTTATTTTGAAGAAAAAGTTTCATTTATTTTAATACAAGTCTATTTACTTTTCAAGTTCAAGTTCTTCATATTGTTATCATATCTTTACTTTTCATGCAATTTAATATTTTGTCTTTACATTCTTGTCTTTTAATTATGTCTTTTACTTTTACAAATATCATGATCATCACCACAATCATCATGAGCTAATCAATTCATGGGGCTTTACAAGTGGATTAGGTAAGTAGAAGAATTTACTACAAGTGTTCCATGTTTGCCATGCTAGATTGGTAATTATTTTATGATTGATCACGTAGAATAGTTTTTGCTCTTTGTTCTTCATAACAAATAAAAGAGAGATCTTTTTGCATGTGTAGAGACTTTCGATCCTCATACGCCCGTTAGCATATCTTGGCATCGAGAGAGGGAAGGTAGTTAACAATTAGTATAAAGAGAAGAAATTCACTACTTGCATGACGGCATCGAGATAATGAGAGCAACTGGGTCTTGAATACGTCTTGAGGTCGAGTTCCTGGGTCGAGAGCAAGGGAACTCATTACCAATTATTGCTTGTCTATGAGTTTATAGTTGGATGCATGGTAAACAAAGCATGAGTAGTTAATTTGAACACTTACCTATGAAACGAAGTAATACCTCGCTTTTCTCTCTATATTCACAACCCTTTATTTTATCTTGCTTGCTTACTTTATTTGCACTTTCCTTATTTCAATCATATTACTCTCAATCAATCAAATCTCTACCATCAATCTATCCCTTCATAAACGACATCATTCTTCATCGTTGTTTCTTGTTTGTAGTCAAAGTACCCAATTCTTGGAAAGAGTGGATTCTATACCCGATATTTGCCTCTACACTAATTTTAGGATTGGTTTAGTTGTCAAACTAGGGAAAATAAATATTAGATAGCATTAGTAGTGCTAGTAGAGTTAACTTGTTTTTGCAGGCAGCTCAATAAAACACTGCTAAAGTTTTGACGGGAAGCACTGCGGAGGAAACTACCATCGAAACTACGCATATCAAATCCCCTCAAGTTGTTTTAAAAAATATTTTTTTAGTTTATGTTAGGATACTTTTTGCTACCCTCATTGGCTTTTTTTTTTTTCTAGAATTTTAGTTAGACTTAACTTCTTTTTACTAACAACATTGCAAAACAAAACTGTATGTGCAACCCTACTCTGCCCAATGCTTTTTCCATCTCACACTATTTGAATATCTATGGTATGATCTTTAAACAATAATTCAGAACTGAGGTTGCTTGGTATAAATAGTTTTATGAATTCTAAAAAAAATTAACTGTAAACTATGTATTTTAGATAATGTTGTCACAATTGCAACTTTTGTTTCTTTTGAAACCAACTAGGGGG
>JABWDY010034529.1:7910-24734 GCA_013358455.1 Thalictrum thalictroides | reverse complement strand
ACTACAAGTGTTATGTTTTCCATGCTAGAAAGGTAATTATTTTATGAGTAGCTACGTAGAATAGTTTTTGCTCTTTGTTCTTCATAATAAATAAAAGAGAGATCTTTTTGCATGTGTAGAGACTTTCGAGCCTCATACGCCTGTTAGCATATCTTGGCATCGAGAGAGAGAAGGTAGTTAACAATTTGTATAAAGAGAAGTAATTCACTACTTGCATGACGGCATCGAGATGAGAGGTATTGGGTCTTGAATACTTCTTGAGGTCGAGTTCCTGGGTCGAGAGCAAGGGAACTCATCACTAATTATTGCTTGTCTATGAGTTTATAGTTAGATGCATGGTAAACAAAGCATGAGTAGTTAATTTGGAAACTTACCTATGAAACGAAGTAATACCCCGCTTTTCTCTCCATATTCACAACCCTTTATATTTCTTGCTTGCTTGCTTTAGTTGCATGTTCTCTGCTTCAATCATATTATTCTCAATCAATCAATTCTCTGCCATCAATCAATCCTTCCATAAACGACATCATTCATCGTTGTTTCTTATCTATAATCAAAGTACCCAATTCTTGGAAAGAGTGGATTCGATACCCGATACTTGCCTCTACGCTAATTCTAGGATTGGTTTAGTTGTCCAGTTAAAGGTTTATAAATAACTTTGATATAATATTTAGTAGTGCTAGTAGATTTAACCTGTTGTTGCAGATTGGTTCGCTTTGCTAGCACTGCTAAGGTTTGACGGGAAGGCACTGCTGAAGGAATTCCCGGAAAACCGTTACATCACTTACATTTACTCTTCAAGCTACTTCTTTGTATTAAGAGAATCCCAAAGCCTAGGTTTGCCTATTCAAGCTCTATATCACTTCCATATGATGTTGGATCTACACACTTGAATGATGTAGGAGCAAATCCCTTAGCTCCTAACCAAGTATCCACTACTTGTGTTTTGTTGTAGGGTTTAGTCACAATCACCCTAACCTAAATCCCCAAATCTAAGGTTTTACCAAATTGTTCCAATAACAAAGATAAGGTTTTTCTCTCTACAATCCTCTCTCAGGACAAATGAGAAAACAAATGAAATAGCTCACAATGGGTTTATAATAACACCCACAAATAACACTCACCCAACTCTCAAATGATTAGAATTGGTTTGCTTGAGTGAATGAAGGAAGATGGGGGGATTTCTCACAATTTGCTTTCTCTCACAAGCTAGGGTTCTTGCCTCTTGAATGCCTTTAAAAAATACACCAAATCCTTGTGTTGTCTAGCTTGAAGTGTTGCTTAAATACCCCTAAGGGTCAATAGATCCGTTGGTCCAAGTATTTTGACCAACTAGCAATTTTAGAGAAATGGGCCGGAAGATCAGAAACGAATCAAACCCGGTTTGCCATTCAGCCCGTCAGTCAGTCGACTGAAGATATTGAATCTACTTCTAAAACCAATGAAAAAGAAAAAGAAGTAAGAAGATATATACCTAATGTCCCTTATCTACATAGACTTTTAGGTCCCGATAAAGAAGAACAATTTAATGA
This sequence comes from Thalictrum thalictroides, assembly GCA_013358455.1. NCBI lineage: Eukaryota > Viridiplantae > Streptophyta > Magnoliopsida > Ranunculales > Ranunculaceae > Thalictrum > Thalictrum thalictroides. The sequence continues at coordinate 23,202 of JABWDY010034529.1, read as the reverse complement.
GATAAAGGAAATTTTCAAAAATTTACACATTAATATACTTTTTCTCACCGCTTTTAGAAACATGCCTCAACACGCAAAATACTTAAAAGAATTATGCAACGTTAAAAGGCAAACTAATATTCCTAAAGAAGCGTTTTTCACCGAGCAATTGCCTTCTTTTATCGAACAAAATGGAATAGAAAAATAGAAAGATCCTGGGAGACCTATAATAACTTGCACACTAGGTGATGGATTTCAAGGTACCGCACTCTTAGATTTGGGGGCTAGTGTGAACTTACTCCCTTATTACTTGTACCAAAAACTTGGGTTAAAAGAAATAAAACCGACGATGATGTCACTTCAATTAGCCGATCGTAGTGTCAAATACCCACGAGGAGTCGTGGAGGATGTTTTGGTTAAGGTTGAAGATTTTTACTATCCCATTGATTTTGCAATCTTAGATACTCAAAATCTATCGATGTTTCTACACCAATTATATTAGGTAGACCTTTCTTAGCCACGACTAATGCCTTAATAAATTGTAGAAACGGATCTATGCTCTTAACTTTTGAAAATCTAAGAATAGAAGTAAACATTTTTAAGATGATACAACAACATCTAGATACTTCTCAATCGGAAGAAGTTTACAACATACAAGATAATAATTGGGAATTTATCGACGAGGATGAGCTTAAAACATTTAATGAATATTCAGAATTTATTCATCTTAATAATAATGTTGAAAACATATCTTACATCCAAAATTAAGAAGTTAATAATTCTCTAGAAATTTGTGAAATAGAAACCGAGCCAAGTGAAACATTAATTCCCACGCCACCAAGTCTGGAACTTAAACCCTTACCTTCGGAACTTAAATACATACACTTAGACGAAGGGGGTAAATATCCTATTATAATATCATCTAGCCTATCACCCGAGCGAGAGAATAAATTAATCGAAGTTAGTCAAAAACATCACTCGACAATTGGGTGGTCACTAGATGACATAAAAGGTATTGACCCTGAGGTTTGCTCTCATCATATATACTTAGAAGATAATGCTAAAATTTCAAGAGAACCTCAAAGACGTCTAAATTCCATAATGCAAGATGTGGTAAGGAGTGAAATTCTTAAGTTACTTGATGCCGGAATAATCTATCCTATCTCCGATAGTAAATGGGTTAGTCCAATACATGTGGTTCCTATAAAAGCCGGTTTCACCGTTTTGAAAGATGAAGAGAATAAATTAATCAAAACAAGAGTACCAACTAAATGGAGAAACCGTTTCAAAGAACTGCTGCAAAAGTTTGCCCCTGAGCTGCCATAGAAGTCTGCATTGGTATTCTTAAAAGAAACTGTAATGAAGAGCAGCGTACTATGTCTCCCAGTCAAGTACAACTCAAATCCATAAAGTTGAGATGTTTTTCATACTTGATAGGTCACATATATTGGATCTCAGTTTTGGAGTCATCTAGGATACACAACCAATGCATGCAACAAGATATTATGCAATATGAACATAAGCAAGTATGGTAGAGCATGAGCATGATCACAAGATATATCATGAAAAAACACAACATGCTATCATGCATAAACAAACTGTAACAAGAAAAACACTTAAGAACGCATTGATCAAATAAGTTCACAAACACAAGAAGTGTTCCCATCATATAAGAATTAACATGATCTCCAATCATGCCTCAACTATCATGCTATTGAAATCATAGATCAAGGTATTCAACACACAAGATATACCAACTATACCACGGACATGATAAGAATACGATACCAACACGGGTAAGCCTTTCATATCATGGTGCGACCAGGCATAAAGTTGGATCACTTTAGGCTCATGAGTTTCCTGTTACCTGAAACACTCAAGATTAAACGTGAAGTAACTGCCTACGTACCCCAAACAAGGATATACAAATGGGATCAGACGTCTCGTAGTTCGGTTAGAGGGTCTACCTGGCACATACGTACTAGTGAACCCACTAAGGAACACTTACCCATCAAGAACAAGTGAGCATCCCTATAGACGCCCTTTTGATGAGCTGTGTCTATATATTCCAAGGATACCACTCTGTCCTCAACTAATTCTCGGATGAAATGATGTCGAATATCAATGTCCTTCGTCCGAGAATGTTGGACGGGGTTCTTGGATATATTGATGGTGCTGGTATTATCACAAAATAAAGTCATGGTGTTCTGTGTGATACCGTAATCTGCAAGCATGTACTTTAACCAGAGCATTTGAGTGCAACCACTACCGGCAGCCACGTACTCTGTTTCACCAGTGGATTGAGATATACAGGTTTGTTTCTTGCAGTGCCATTCTATCAAGCAGTTACCAAAGTAAAAACATCCACACTTGTGCTTTTACGATCCTCAGTACACCCAGCCCAATCAGCATCAGTATACCCTTTAATTCTATAGTAGCCTACTACGTCTGCTGAAGTCTCGAAAGGATACCACAAGCCCATACCAAGGGTCCCATAAACATATCTGATAATTCTCTTAGCCGCGATCACATGAGAATCCTTAGGTTGTGCATGATATCGTGCACACACTCCTACACTGTAGGCAATGTCAGGACGACTCGCTGTAAGGTATAACAAGCTCCCTATCATACTTCGATAGTAGGTCACATCAACATTTTTTCCCTACTCATCTTTGGATATCTTACACTCTTTGCTCATCGGTGTCTTTACAGGGCTCGCTGATTCTAGGTCAAACTTTTTGCACAAGTCTCTGGCATACTTGGTTTGACTTATAAACAACCCACTATCTGTTTGATTGATCTGTATCTCTAGGAAAAAGTTCAAGCTTCCTTCCATACTCATCTCGAATTCACTCTTCATGAGAGCAGTAAACTCATCTACCAGTTTCTGATTTGTAGCCCCAAACACAAGATTATCAACATATACTTGTACCACAAGAACATCTTTCTTGTCTCTCTTGATGAAAAGGGTCTTGTCAATACTGCCTCTGGACTAACCGAGTGAGATCAGGAAGGAGGATAGACGTTCATACCAAGCTCTAGGTGCCTGCTTCAACCCATATAAGGCTTTCTTCAACTTGAATACATGATTTGGATACTTAGGATCTTCGAAACCTTTAGGTTGTTCCACGTACACCTGTTCATTTATAGCACTGTCAGAAAGGTACTCTTCAACTCCATCTGATATAATTTAAACCCCAGATGACATGAAACTGCTAAGAAAAGCGGTATATATTCCAAACGAGCTATTGGTGCAAAGGTCACCTCAAAGTCAATTCCTTTAACCTGTGTGTACCCCTGAGCCACTAACCAAGCTTTGTTTCTGCCAATCACACCATTCTCATCAACTTTGTTCTTGTATATTCACTTGGTTCCAATGACATTGTCTCCAGACGGTCTTTCCACTAGTTCCCAGACATCATTCCTCTGAAATTGATTTAACTCCTCTTGCATAGCATTAATCCATGTAGGATCAGTGAGAGCATACATTTTTTGTTCAACCTGGAATGTAAAACACATAATGGAAATCTGTCGCTCTAGTTGTCTCCTGGTTTGAACTCCTTTGCTCGGGCCACTAATGATCTGTGTACCTGCAACTTCTCCATAGACATTTGGATGTTTGATCATTGGAGCAGTATCTACAGGTTCCTCATCTGGAATGGATGATGTGTATGATGAGTTGTTGGAAATGATCTCAGGTTGAAGTTCTTCACAAGTCGTACTGGTAAATGAAGTAGCGGAAGGAAATACCGATGTTCTAGGAGGTGGAAGTTATGAATCATCATCTGTACTAACAGATGCACTGAAAGGAGCATCATCCATTTTCACATTTACTGTCTCTTCCACAACTTTTCTCATAAGGTTGTATACCCTGTAGGCCTTACTGTTCTCAACATATCCAAGGAAGATTCCTTTACTTGCCTTCCTGTCAATCTCACGGTCTCTGTGATGTAGCATGTACTCCCGAATACGTTGAAGTACCCAACTGTGGCTTTCCAGCCTTTCCACAGTTCATAAGGAGTAGTCATCATACCAGGCTTTAGATAGACTCGGTTAATGATGTGACAAGCGGCGTTAACTGCTTTTGCCCAAAAATGTCTAACTACTCTCTTATGATACAACATTACTGTAGCCATCTATTTCAGAATTTTATTCTTTCTTTCAGCTATCTCGTTCTGTTGAGGTGTCTTTGGTGCAGAGAATTGATATTGGATACCCAATTTGTCATAGTAGGATACAAAGTTGGAGTTAACAAACTCTCCTCCACGATCACTCCGGATATGAACAATGGTATCACCTCTGACTGTAACTGCTCTCTTGCAAATTTTCTTAAACGCTTCAAAAGCATCACTCTTATGTCTCAGAAAAGCTACCCAAGTTCACCTGCTGTAATCATCCACCTTGACCAGGAAATAGGATTTTCCTCCAGGACTTTCAAGAAATAGGATTTTCCTCCAGGACTTTCAACTTGTGTGGGACCAACTAGATCCATGTGAATGAGCTCAAGAGGTCGAGTCGTGCTGATTATCTTCTTCTTCACATGTGAGCTCCTAACCTCTTTCCCAATCTGACAAGCACTACACAAGGTCTTCTCCGGCTTCAGAGATGGCAAGTCATGCACAAGTTCTTTCCGACTGATTTTCGCCAAATCTTTCGAGTTCATATGCCCAAGTCTTTGATGCCACAGAAGAGATGTCTCATCCTGAACAAAGTTGCATTTACCCACTGGTTCTTCAGCATTGATATCATAACAATCCTCATTGGATCGTATTCCTCTCATGAGAACCTTGTTCGAATCACGATCAAGAACTAGACATTCCTTGCTGGAGAACAAACATAAATTACCCTTGTCACATATCTGACTGATACTGAGTAAGTTATGTCGAAGACCATCAACAAGCGAAACATCACTGATTTTAGGAATACCCTCGGATTGGATTATTCTTTTTCCTACAATCTTGGCATTTACTCCATCCCCAAAGATCACATTTCCACCATCATAAAGTTTGAAGTCTCTCAGAAAAGACTTGTCTCCAGTCATGTGTTTCGAGCATCCACTATCAAGATACCACTTTGAAGATTTTCCAGCTTTGAGTGCACACCTGACAACCAAACACTTTGCTGAATTTTTTGGTTGCCAAACTGCGATGACTTTCTTGGGATAAGATTTGCTGATTAAGGATTCCAGGTCTTTCTTCTTAGCCTCAAGAGATGTAACAGTCTTTCTCAGTTCTAGCTCTTGGTTGACCCTCTTGGTAGCAAGCCTCTTCCAGCAGTATCTTTGTAAGTGACCAGGCTGACCACAGAAGAAACAAGTACGTATCCCACGAGGTTGACTCAATCTCTGTTTTGCAATTGATGTACCAATCTCTTTTACAGCCCTGTAGCCTAATCCAGCCTTATCATGAGGACTCTGAGATATTGTGATAAAGTGATCCAGAGATAGTGTCTCAGAGGATAAAGTAGACACCTTTGTCTTCCCTATAGAGACCTCCATCCTCTTTAACTCTAGAGTTAGAATCTCTTTCTCATTTGAAAGGTACTGGATTATAGAAATAAGTTTGATAACTTGATCTTGTAACTGCTCCTTGTCACTTTGAAGATCTCGACTCTTGTCATACAATTTTTTGATTTTGACTTTGTTAATTTCAAGTTTCTTTGAAGCTTTCTTGAATTCTTCATAGAGTTTGTTGTATGTAGATTGAAGATCCTCTTCTTCTGAATGATACTCAGGATCATCACATTCCCGACTTGTGGACTCACATTCAAGCTGAGAACATGATATTGCCATAAGAGCTCTTTTGAAGAAGGAATCATCATTCTCCGAGTCAAGTTCATTCTCTGTGTCTGAGCTAGAACCTGTTGTAGCTTCCTGACATATGAGTAAGGATGCAGAAAAAGACTTGGCGAGATTCTAGTTTTTCCTGCAAAACTTACCTATCTTCTCAACCATTAAGGTCAAGACATCAATAAAGTCAATACAAAAGGTGAATTTAAAACTTAGAGGATTAAAACATTTCGAAGAGGTTTCACAATTAATAATACTTAAGTTCTGATCTCGAACATGCTTAAGATCCTTTTCAGCTAGATAAATGATATCAGGTAAGACAAGAAGATTCACAGTTACAAGAACATTTTCAGAGATAACTATGGATTTATCAACACCATGTTTTACACCACATAAACTTTTAGGGTCTAGACATTTAAGTAAAATCCTCATCCTTGAATTCCAGAAGATGGAATTATTTCTGTCGAAAGTGAGGAGTTTGTTCAAGGCGCTATCTTCTGTCGTGGACATCATCATACGGATTTTTTTCTCAGGTGTTTAAACCTTAAACGAGCAACTCGGCTCTGATACCAATTGATAAATCTGTACATTGGTGTCCAACTACTAGAGGGGTGTGAATAGTTCTTTTTAAAAAACTATTAGCTACAATATTCACCCAACACAAAACTGATAAAAATAAATAAGCTAAGGATATCACAAATGCAGAATTAAAGAACTATCCAAAGCAAATCTAACTACAAGATGCATATCCAACAAACAAACAACATATAGAAGGAGACAAAGTAAGATAGTTCTAAATCTTTACTATCAACAACAAAGCAATCTACTAGTCCTTGGATCCTTGTTCAACTTAGGTTAAGAAAGATAAATCTCACTTAACCTTTGAACTAAGAAACCCAATCCTATTTCTAGGTTGTTGTGGATTGTGAGGGGGTGAGTAGAGAATGAGGCACTCTCACCCTTTCCTCTACCAGCAATACAAACCTTCTAGTAGATTGTTAGGATGGTTTGTAGAGATGTTAAACTACCTAACAACAAAAGCATAAAGAAGAACTCAAAGACAAAGAAGCAAACCACAACACCAAGATTATAGTGGTTCGGCAAAGGTGCCTACATCTACTCTTCAAGCTACTTCTTTATATTAAGAGAATCCCAAAGCCTAGGTTTGCCTTCTCAAGCTCTACACCACTTCCCTATGATGTTGGATCTACACACTTGAATGTCGAAGAAGCAAATCCCTTAGCTCCTAACCACGTATCAACCACTTGGGTTTTGTTGTAGGGTTTAGTCACAATCACCCTAACCTAGATCCTCAAATCTAGGGTTTTACCAAATTGTTCCAAGAACAAAGATGGAGTTTTTCTCTCTACAATCCTCTCTTAGAACAAATGAGAAAACAAATGAAATAACTCACAATGGGTTTATAATAACACTAACAAATAACACTCACTCAACTCTCAAATGATTAGAATTGGTTTGCTTGAGTGAAGGAAGGAAGATGGGAGGATTTCTCACAATTTGTTTTCTCTCACAAGCTAGGGTTCTTGCCTCTTGAATGCCTTTGAAAAATCAACCAAATCCTTGTGTTGTCTTGCTTGAAATGTTGCTTAAATACCCCTAAGGGTCAATAGATCCGTTGGTCCAAGTATTTTGACCAACTGGAAACTTTAGAGAAATGGGCCGGAAGAATCAGAAACGAATCAGGCCAGGTTTGCCATTCACCCCCTCATAATCAGAAACGAATAAGAAACATATGAAAACCACTATTGGGTCAGTCGAATGACTGTATGCTCTTCAGAAATTCCTTTTGGTCAGTCGACTGACTCTTTAAGTCAAAGCACCCCTCCTTGGTCAAACGACTGACTTTGTATTGTATGCTGGCTTGATTTCGTCGATCCCGATTGTTGCCGATCGCGTCCAGTCTTGATGTCTTCTGCTCCGAAGCTTTATGGACACACTTACAACACGACTCAGACCTATTACAAGGACTCATTGCTTATATTACATTTGAAATTACCATTTTGCCCTTGTTTGTCATAATTCACAAGATATAACATTTACAACAATAGATGCTTGGAATCAAGGAGATTATCTATGCCGTAACTATATCCTCAACAATCTGGTAGACCCGCTCTACAATGTCTATTATGTCTTCAAACCGTCCAGAGAACTCTGGAAATCCTTGGAGAAGAAATATAAGACAGAGGACGCTGGTTCCAAAAAATTTGTTGTGGGTAAGTTTTTGGAATACAAGATGGTGGACTCAAAAACGGTGGTCAACCAGATCCAACAATTGCAAGTCATCCCGCTTGACATTGCAGCTAAGAACATGAAGCTGTGTGAATCTTTTTAAGTGGCAGCGTTCATTGAAAAACTTCCACCTACCAGGAAGGACTTCAAGAACTGCCTTAAGCACAAGCAAAAGGAGATGTCTTTTGAAGACCTAATAGTAAGGTTGCGGATTGAAGAAGACAACCGCGAGAATGACAAGTCATATGGAGATCAGTCCAATGAGAAGGTCAACATTGCTGAAGCTAAGAAAAAGAGAAAATTCGTGCCTCAAAGCTCTAGCAAGCAGCAACCAAGTGCTAAGAAGTTCACTAGTAAATGCCATAAATGTGGTACGATGAACCACAAGACAGATGAGTGTCGAAGCAAGATCGACGTTCGAACAGACAAGGGCAAAGGCAAAGGCAAAGATCACGATCACCTCAGTGAAAAAGGGAAGCGGGCTAGTGATCTATCAAAAATGGATCTACGTGCCATAGTTTCTGAGGTTAACTTGATTGGAAGCAATCCAAGGGAGTGGTGGTATGATACTGGAGAATGAAAAGAAACAATGTAGAAAGTTCTTCAACTATGAATGAAAAGAAACCTATTGCTTATATTGCTGAGTCGTCATTTACTTGGCATATGAACGTTTGGGTCATGTTAATTTTGTTCTCTTAGTAAGCTAAGTGACATGAATTTGATTCCAAAGTATAAAAACCAAAAGTTAAAGTGTGAAGTATGCATAGAGGCAAAGCCCGCAAAAACACTACCATTTTCAGTCGAAAGAAACACTGAACCTCTAGGTTTAATTCACACTGAATTGTGTGATTTAAAGTATGTGCCAACAAGAGACAAGAACAAATACTTTGTGACCTTCATAGATGATTGCACAAAATATTGCTATGTATACCTTTTACGTAATAAAAATGAATCCTTGGAAAAATTTAAGGAATATAAACTTGAAGTTGAAAATCAACTTGAAAGGAAAATTAAAACTGTCTGAAGTGACAGAGGAGGGGAATATGACGAACCTTTCAATAAGTTCTATTGTGAACATGGAATCATCCATCAAAACACAGCCCCTTACTCTCCTGAGTCAAACGGTACGGCTAAGCGCAAAAACCGGACTCTTAAGGAAATGCTCAATGCATTATTATTGAACTCCGGGATAGCCCAGAACATATGGAGTAATATTTTGCTAACTGCAAACCATATTTTAAATAAAATACCTCACAAGAAAACTGGAACAACTCCATATGAAAAATGGAAGGTACTGTACCATCGTACAAATACCTCAAAGTGTGGGGGTGCCTGGCAAAGGTTGCGGTCCCACCTCCTAAGAATGTAACGATTGGACCTAAGACTGTTGATTACATATTTATAGGATATGCACATCACAATAGTGCATATAGATTTCTGGTCCATAAATCAGATAATCCAGATATCCATGTAAATACAATCATGAAATCAAGAAATGCACATTTCTTTGAGAACATATTTCCTTGCAAGGGTCCTAGTAATCCTAAGCGACCAAGAGAACAAGGAAATACTTCCTTGGATGAACCAGAACAAAACAATGATGGACCTAGACGTAGCAACGATCTAGAAAGGATAAATCATTTGGTTCTGATTTTGTTATGGCATTCTTTGTAGAATGTGAACCTAAAACATTCAAGGAAGCTATGTCTACGCCTGATGCTCCTTCATGGAAAGAAGCAGTCAAAGGGGAAACAGACTCAATTATGCAGAACCATACATGGGAGCTAGTTGACTTACCTCCAGGATGTAAGGCACTAGGGTGTAAATGGGTTTTCAAGAGGAAACTCAAACTTGATGGTTCGATAGAGAAGCACAAGGCTAGGCTTGTGGTATAAGGATATAGGCAAAAGGAACACCTAGATTTCTTTGATACTTATTTTCCAGTAACGAGAATAACTTCCATAAGGTTACTAATAGCTATTGCAGCTTTACGTAACTTAGAAATACATCAAATGGATGTAAAGGCTGTTTTTCTAAACGGAGATTTAGAAGAAGAAATCTATATGAAACAACTGGAAGGTTATACTGTTCCTGGAAATGGAAACAAGGTATGTAGACTTGTAAAGTCTCTATATGGGAAGCTCCAAAGCAATGGCATGAGAAGTTCGATAGTGTCATGATGTCAAATGGTTTCAAGATAAATGAATGTGATAAATGCATCTATATCAAGGAAACTCCTAAAGGCTAAGTCTTGATGTGTCTCTACGTTGACGATATGCTCATTATTGGAAGTAATAGTGACATAATCAAGCAAACCAAGAAAATGCTAAGTGGAAAATTTGAAATGAAAGATTTGGGACTTGCAGATGTGATACTAGGGATGAATCACTATAACTTCTGAAGGTATTACCTTTTCCCAATCTTATTATGCTGGAAAAATACTTGAAAGATTCAAGAATTATTCGGATGGGACTGCAAGAATACCAGTAGATCCTAAGATTCACTTAGCTAAAAACACGGGTGAAAACATCTCACCGGTAAATTATGCTCGTGTTATTGGAAGTCTAATGTAATTAACAAATTGTACATGACCATATCTAACACATGCAGTGAATGTACTGAGTCGCTACACAAGTAATCCAGGACAAGTTCACTGGAAGGGCATAACTAGAGTATTGAATTACTTAAAATATACTCAAGGTTTTGCGCTGCACTATGAGAAATACCCAACGATTTTAGAGGGATACAATGATGCTAACTGGATATCAGACTCTAGAAACTCAAAATCAACTAGTGGATATATATTCACACTTGGTGTTGCAGCTATATCATGGAGATCCTCTAAACAGACGTTGTTGGCTAGATCCACAATGGAATCTGAATTTATAGCTTTAGATAAAGCAGTTGAAGAAGCAGAATGGCTTCAGAATTTTTTAGAGGATGTTCCTTCGTGGGAAAAAACAGTGTCAGCTATATGTGTACACTGTGATAACCAATCGGCTATCTCTCGGGCACCGAATTCCATATATAATGGTAAGTCTCGTCATATACGATGAAGACATAAAACCATTAGACATTTGCTCTCAAATGGTATAGTCACCATAGATTATATCAAATCAATTGACAACCTAGCGGATCCATTTACTAATGGTTTGTCATGAGAACAAGTGGAGAAATCATCAAACGGAATGGACTTAAGCCTATGACGAAAAGAAGATACTAAGTGGAAAACCATACTTAGCTGGCTGGAGATCCCAAGATCTAAGTTCAAGGGGAAAACCTAACCTGGAGAAATCAACGAAGCATTGGGAGACTTAAGTCTCTACCCAGTTCCTAGGATGATAACCAGTGCTATCTGCAAAAATGGTTAAGGATAAGCTTGGCTTTTAATGTTTCCTATGGCTTTGAAATAAAAGTGAAGTATGTGCAGATTACTCTTTATGTTATTCACCTTGTGAGTGTGAAATGAGGCCGTTTCTAGGAGATAACGATAGGCTCCAAGTTCACTCATGATAACCAGGATTAACGTTCAAGGCCAAAACGAACCCAATCATGAGAACTCCAGTTCTACTAGAGGATGAAACTGTGTGAGAGTTATTAACTAGGTTTACACCAAAGCCTGGGTGGTTCAAGGCTGAAAATTTGCTACCATCTGGCCGATTAGATCCAATAGCTATTCACTGTGGGTAATTCAAGGCTGAAAAATTGCTATTATTCCAGATGCAGTGATTCCTTGTCTGTAATCTCAAAAAGTCTTTCTGTCAACATGCATTGTTGTCAGGTAATTTCCATTCATGTGGGGGATTGTTGGAATAGTTTTTGACAGTTTGACAACCCAGTTCAAAATTGCGGTCTATCAAATTTTGCGATGCGAATTCGATGGGTTTCTAGCCATCGAAAACTCATTTTCTTAGGTGGAATAGATTCCTCTCATCGATTATTTCTTCAACGTGGTATACTCGTGTGTCAAAATCGGATCCAAGATGCATGAGAAATTTACGTCCAAAGCCGAGTACTTGTTATGGAATTTTGTTGGAAATGGGATAATCCCACATTGAGAAATGGAAAGTTCAGAAACAACTTAATATACATAAGAGTGGACATAAAGGGTGTAGCCCTTTGGGTTACCACTAATGTGTAATGGAGAGAGGCCATGTATAGGCTATGGCCCAAATCCAAACCACACACGCTCGCGAGAGCCGCCGTCCGGCTCGGCTCGGTTCGGTTCGGTTTGGTTTGGATTGGATTGGATCAAGACTTGTCTAATTTCTTTTTTGCCAATAAAAGTTTTGTGGTTGCCTTATTCAGAAGACTTCAAAAGCAAGTAATATCCAAGAATATGGATTTCCATATCCATTTGTTTCCAAGTAAATGGTTTTCCAGAAACATCTATTGTTATATATATATGGATCCCCAATATCATATATTTCTAATTACATAGTGTAAATGTAATATCTTGTGAATTGTGACAAATAAGGGAAACATGGTTTTATCACATGTATTATATGTAATGAGTCATTGTAAAAGGTCTAAGTCTTGGTTTGAGTGTCCTTGCAAAGCTTCGGAGCTGAAGACATCAAGACGGGACGCGATCTTCAACAACCGGGATCGACGAAATCGAGGCAGATTACTTTTCTAAGTCAGTCGACTGACCAAGAGAATGATAAACCACTTACATTACTCATCTGTACATTTCAACTGATATCTCTTCCTATCATTCTTTACTTGTGTCCACTGAATCCTTTTTGTAACAGCATAGTTCCTGAAGAATCTTTTGCATTCCCTCATTGTATTCCACTTCATGTTACGAACCAGCTTCATATCACCAAGTAATGCAGGATTTATTTCCTTGTTTTCATCATCTTCAGCCTCAAAATATTATCTGCCAGTTTTTTAAACTGTTTAACTTCAATAGTCACATTTTCAGGCACAACATCAACATTCTCTGCTTCTTCATCAGTACTCATGTCACTACCCTCATCATCTTCTGAAATTGGAGGCACTAAGTTTGTGTCTTCTGCTTCCTCTTCCTCATTCATATATCATCCAACTCATCCTCACTAGACACATAATCTGCACCGAGTTTCACATAAGGACCAAAGGCTATTCTAGTATCAAACCCTAACCTTTCATTTTCATCTAGATCACTTCCCAAGTCAACACTTTCTGTATCCATTGTGTCATCAATACCATTTTTCTTTCTCACCACATCATCAAAAGCATCAAACAAGTGAATAACATCTTCACAACTTTTTAGAACTTGAGGTGCATTTGGTACATTTTTTTAACAACTCAAGGATCTTTTGGGTACTTTTGGATGTTGGGGGTGTCACTTCAGTGATGCTACCACCCGTTGTAAGTAAACGGGTCATTGGAACTTCATCAGCTGCAGGTTCATCAGTTTCATTGAGCAATGAGATAAAATCAAAATGACAATTAGGTTGAGGGTTAGAGAGGAGTCTGGTTGATCTCCTTGGTGGTGTTGGAGTTTAACAAGTTTTTTTCGACTTAGATTTATCTTTAGGTTTAGGTTTAGTTGGAGGTTGTGGTGGAGACTTAGGTTTTGACAAGGTAGGGTTCTGACTTAGGTTGTTGTGGAGACTTAGGTTCTGACTTAGGTTGTTGGGGTCAACAGTAACAAAGATATGGAAGTTCCTATCTTTAGCAGGCATTAAGGTCTTCCACATCTCCATAAGTTCATTATCAGTCTTATGGTCTTTCAAACAATTTTCAATGATGCATGATAACTGTATACTACTTGGATCCATGCTATCCTTACCCATAAGCTTCAGGATTTCCTTCTTCAAATCAATCATATTCAACTCATCTCCATCAAGCTGTAATTTCATTCTTCTACCCACTTTATAATCAACCAGCTCAATTGTCCTTGGCTTGGCATTCTCCCAATTACCCCCAAAATGAGCCAAGAAGTTCTTCACGCCAAGAATTTCATTGATTGAATGCATGTTGCTGAAATAAAACACCTATGTTAAACCACATACAAACACTAACAACTTTTAACTTTAACAAATAAAAATTCATACTTTATGGAAGTTAACTAACAAATCCCCAACTTTAAACCTAAAAACCCCATTTTTATATGTTAAAAAAGGTGTTAACGACCAAATCCCCAACTAAACATGCCTATAACAACAAAATTCCCAATTTTTAATACTAATTAGGGTTTAACATTAACAAATTAGAGGCTAAATTAGGGTTTCACATTACAAAATTAGAGGTTTGTCTAATTAAGGTTTTTGAAATTGGGGTTCAATAGTATTAAATTAGGGTTTTTGGGGACCACTTCGATTAAATATTGAATTTACGATTTTCATAGAAGAAAAGGACATAAATTAAAAGGAAAAGAGCAGCTTTAAATAGATCGAGATTCATGCAAAACTTACCAAAACTTGCAGGTCCACTTCTTCTAACTTCTTGTTTCACTTCTTCTACAAACTGAATGATGTGGTTTTAGATACTGCTTGTAGTTGTAGTTGAAATGGCTGGTGTGCAAAAGGATACAAAAGGATGATGGTGTGGGGGATATGGGTTATTGAGATGATGGTATTAGGATGGTGGTGTTGAGATCAGATGATAACTCTTATGAGTGAGAGAGATGATGCTTCAGTGAGTTGAGTGAGTTAGATGCAAAGAGTGATAGTGGGTTAAATTGGAACATTTATAGGTAGGGTTTACATAATTAACATTTGGTTATTAGGGACTGGTCCAGATCAAAATATCAACATGCCACGTGGCATACTCATATCCATAAGACCAAATCTACGGTCTGTGTTAACTTAGTCTGAGAGGTAATTTTGGCGCTAAACATTGACACGTGGCAGAATGTGGTCCTTTGATTTAATCTGACGATCTGGATCACTTTAGATCGGAGGGAAAATTGCCGCCCAAAAGGTGCCACGTAGACTACTAAGGCCCACCAAATAATTTCTTACAAATAGTTCCCGCCAAATCCACGTGTCAAAATCTTAACGTATCAGATAAGATCAACGGCGAAATCTAATATAACTTTAAGGTTTCGTGCTTCGCACGTGCAAGGGCATTCCTGGCATTTTTAAAAAAACAAACACTCATCTTACAGTCAGCGCAATCAACTGACAGAACTAGCTTTAAAGTCTAATAAGTGGATTAAGTTGGACCAAGGACTAAATAGGCCATTATTGGGTGACCCAAAGTCTAAAAACCCCTAAAAACAAACATCATTTATAGTTTTCTAATACCTTATAAGCTATCAGACGCCCCATAACTAAAAAAAAA
>JABWDY010034464.1:0-10451 GCA_013358455.1 Thalictrum thalictroides | reverse complement strand
TTTTAATATTTTTTTAAAACTTCAACCTCACCATTCCGACAAAAGACCGGTATATTCCGGTTGAAAATTCCGGTTTTTCAAAAAACGGATATTCGTCAATTTTCGGAATTTTCAACTATGGTTATCACACTAATACTCTACTAAGAGGAAAAAACCAAAAGTCGACAAGTAGAACCAAACCCAGGTATACCGTGCTACAAATCTCACTATAATGCTGTCTCACTGATTTATATATTTATATATGACTCATTATAATAGACAAGAGAAGATTATTATAAAAATAGAGGTTAGTGGACTTGATTGTGCTAAGCAACAAAAACTCTGCTTTTGTCAAATTTTTCAAGATTTGTTTTTTCCTTGTATGGTGAACAACTTGGAAACCCAACTCTCTTTCAGTTTTATATATATTCCAGATTCTCATATACAAATTGGCATTGATTGTTGCTTGAATGCTTCAATTCCAAAGTATATTATAGGAATATATATTGAATGGTCCGCACCTTTGTTGCTACATGTCTCCAAATGTTTATTTGAGTGCACAGCACATTCTCTTTGAAAATTTAAATTTTAAAATATATATAAACACTGTTACACACCTGAAACTCAAATGATGTACGTTAAAAATTTAAAATATAGATAAAAATCACATGATAAGATAATTATATATTTCAAAAGAACTGGAGATTCAGTTATATCACATGCAAGAGAGATAAAATATGAAAAAAACAGATGGCAAATAAATAAGTAGTTGGGAGTGAATATAACATGTGACGATGTGAAGTATGTGATCACCAAGAAGAAACTGAAATAGAAAGAGAGCTATAAACACGACGCATGTATATAAAAAACCAGTAGGTAGAGAGACACTATTAAACGTGGCTTTTCCATTTCAATTACGTGTTTCACTCAAACATTTCTCCTCTTTTCTCTCTCTTTCTTCTTTTTCATCTTTCACACTTTCCTCGTTCGATTCAATTCTAACAACAACAATTACCTGAAATCCTTACAACTCTAAATCAAGATTTCAATAGTTGTTAGTGATCTTGAAAGGAAGTTCATACTTGTTCTATTTGTGTTTAAAGTAGCTGAGAATTTGACTAAAAAGATTGAAAATCTATCGATTCGATTCTAAAAGCGAGGTATAGTTATTGAATTCGCTTTATATTTATACATCTGATTTTGGTAAAGATCCAATAAAGTTGTTATATGATTCTCGTTTTAAAAGTTTGTATACTTTTAGATAGATTAATGAAGTTGCACTTACTGGAATTCGAAGGCGAGTTCACTGTGCTTTCTTTTATTGAATTTCCTATTTTGAATCATGTTTCTATTATAAGCAAACACAAGTCTTCATCTTCTTATTCTTCTTACCTTATCGGAAAGAAGAGAAAATCCAAACCTGATCTTCTATAAATGTTTAATTTCATCATATACTATATCATTTAATGTTATTGTATTTACTTATTTGAGAGCTTGGTTAAATTCATTAATTCCATGACAATAATGTGCCAAAAACAGTAGGAATTAGTAGAAACTAGAACATCTTTACTCTTAATTAGAAATAAGAGTAATTGTAGGTAAAGCATAACACTTATATCTGCTAAACTAGGTTTTATTAAAGATTTTAATCCTATTCATTTTAACAAAGCCAATTTACTAAGTACTGATGCTACTATAATAACATCATTATTAACTGTAAGAACAAGTTTAGAAAAGACCATTTTGCTGTTGTCCTGTGGAAGATCAGTATATGGAGAAAACTCAGAAAGGGCTTGTGTTATGTAATGACATGTACAACATCTGCTATTTACTCGAAAAGGGTTAGAACTTAGGACAAGCATTGGCTATTTTGAAAAATGTTGCATCACAAAGTACAGACTACGGCTTTGTAGCTAACTTTGCCTTAAGATACACTGAGGGTAGTACGACCTAAAGACGAGAGATAAAGTGTACTAAGGAGGCGCCAGAAAAAGTAAACAACCAAGGCAAAGTTGTTTTAGTGAAGTAATTCTGTCAAATGTAGAATCTTCGAAACCCTTGATAAAGTGTTGTTTTTATTTTTTCTTGAAAAGATTGCCTAGGTAGTCGATCAATTCTTTTTGCAGGTCTGTGTATCTTACGATGTGTCGATGTATTCCTATTTCTAGCAGAATCTGGGGTATCTGATTTTATTTTTTGTGTTAATTAGTATCTATGTTCTTATTGAAGTTGTGCAATTAGTTTTTAATTGTTCAGATGTCCGTGTTCTTTCTCCTTCAGATGTTCCAAGATTAATTGGCCCCAATTTTCTATGAAGTACCCCAAGTCATTAAAATGGCTGTCAAGAAGCAGAATCAATGCTGATGGGGTGAGATTGATATGTTTTAGTAGCAGACCTCTTTTTTTTTCACTTTCACATATATCAATTACATGTATGCCAAAGCTAAAAGTTTTACTTGCTGAGTAATATCTGTTATATTGTTGTGGTTGGATTCATTTCGAAAATTTCTTTATTTAGTTCTGATAGTTGGAGTGCAGGGAGCATATGGGGCAAGGATGAGACGGCTACAGCTTATGGGAATCCTGTGTACAGTTATTTTGTTCATTGTGTACAGAACAACTATTTATCAGCAACTACACTCAGAGGTATATGGTTATGCCGTTTTATACCCCTCAAAAGATAACCCAAAACCAGTAAAAAATGTCATGAAATGTTGCCAATAGCTTTGCACTGTGGATATTCTCATTGACATTGAGGATATAACATGGTCTGCTTGGTAAGGTATTTCTCATGTTGGCTTAGTTAGAAAAAGACGTGAGAAACATACACGATTTTCATGAGCCATTGCATAGACATCTTAGAATACCCCTCCAATGGGCCTCATTGGGCTGCTTACTTCTCTAGATTTATGGACTTAATGTACATACTGTCTGTAGGGTACTCAAACGGTATTATGTTTCTGTAGTACTTGGTAGACTCTTAGATCTCAGATATTCTGAATCCATGTACAGCTTCTACTGATTCTATTTTGTGACAATTGCCAGATAGAGGATACATTGCATTCGTTTGAAATAGTGGAGGTATACTCCTGTCTCCATGTTTTGCTTATTAGAATTTCTGTTTATTCTTGTCGGGTGCCATACTTTTATATATGCTGAACAGGTCTTCTTCCTTTCATCTAGGAACCTTATAAAGCATATGAAGAGTTGAAGTATTTACCTCGTGGTATAGTTCAAGCGAGATCAGATTTGGAATTACGGCCTTTATGGTTGACAAGTAGCCTAAGTTTAAAGGTTAGAACATTTTAGCAGTAATTGTTGTATTGACTGGAGAGACTACAACAATATTTCATCATTATGAAGTTATCAGCAAGAATTTTCTTAAGTTTCCACTATATATATCACCCAAAATGATGTGTCTGTTGCTTGACTATGTCATGGATAAATGCTCATACGTGGTATTCATCAATCGACGTGAGTCAAATATTCTAATCCACTTAAATTTGAGTGTTATTGTATTCATTAAAACCAAGCTAATAATATTGTAATAGCGTCCATCTATGGTTTATCATTTTGCACTCTTAGATTTTCCAGCTTGTAGAAGTCTGCCAGCCTTGCAGTAAAGCTATGATTCTAATGTTGTTATGTCCATTTATCAGCCTGAACATGAACGTCATCGTAACCTACTAGCAATTTCAGCTGGTATTAAGCAGAAGGAAAACGTTGATGTCATTGTTCAGAAGGTATTTTTTTTTTATTAATGTGCCATGTTTTTTAAACAGAAGATTCTACATCTAATTGTGGTAAATTTCAGTTTATTTCAGAAAATTTCACTGTGATGCTATTCCACTATGATTGCAATGTGGATGGTTGGAAAGATCTTGAGTGGAACAACAAGGCCATACATATAGTTGCTCATAACCAAACGAAATGGTAAGGCTCCAACCAAACTATAACACTTTTAGGAGGACTATTAAAGATTGGATAATAAACCACTATATGTGTTTTACACTAAAACCTTAAGTCTCACATTACTTTAGTAAAGTCATATTCAAACGATATAACTTATCTTGTATGTCATTGTGTTTCTGTTCCAGGTGGTTTGCAAAACGATTTCTACACCCTGATGTCATCTCCATTTACGATTACATATTCATTTGGGATGAGGATCTGGGAGTCAAGAATTTCCATCCAGGAAGGTACACATCAAGGCATCAAATATATTTAATTTCTTAATTTTAGTACATTCACATTAAGGAAGTATCTCAGCCTAAAGTGTAGGTTCATAAAAACAATCCAGTTTCCCCCAGAAAAAGTTGGAATAACTTATGCAGACTTATGATCTGGAAAGGTATATTTGTGGTTAAGAGGTAGGAGCGTTTCGGTTTCGTAAATTATTAACTGGAAAAATACATATATTCCTTGAATCTTTATAGGGCAAATGAAAAAAACAAAATCTGGTGATTCAAGGCCCTACCCCTTGGAGGGTGATGGAAGTGCCACAATTTAGTTCTTGTAATTGGCTTAAGGCGTGCCTCAATCGCCCATAAGCCTCAGAGTTGAAAAGAAAAAAAACCTATAATAATTACAGAAAAAATTATTGAAACATCATGGCATTGGATAATATTATACCAACAAACATTGAAGCTATTGATGATTAGACATTGTTCCTTGTAGATGGCAAGCTGAGAAGCAAAGTTTCAAATGTTTTTTAAACTTGAATGGTTTGAGACCTAAAATCTGACCTATGAGGTCATTTTTGATATTGAAGCCAGTATTGAGGATGTAACTAAGAAATGAAATCAAAAGGAAAGATAATAAATAATTAAAGCTTAGAATTTTGAGGCACACATCTGTTAGCCTGCGAGTTAGGCTACAGCGCCTCAAGGTTTGTGCCTTATACATTGAGGTCTAAGCCTCTTCAGAGGTATTGAGGCTATAACCCTAGTGTGGTTTTGCTCGCAGAAGTGGCAAGTTAGCCTCAAGGTCCTTGATGCATTTTGATTTATTTATTGAACGTTGGGTATGTGCCCCAAGAGGATGTGTGCCCTCTCGAGAACATTGGGAATAATACCCCACTTTGGTGGAGCGACGCCAGAACTAAGTGGGCACAGTATGGGCATGATGTTTTGGTTGGATCGTTAATCCTAACTCCTAAGGCCAGTTTTTTTTGTGTCATGCTATGGTGGTCGTTCAGCTAGATGAATGCCAATTTATTCTGTAAAAAGCTGTCCATACCAGAATCCTCTTTTTGTTTTATGTGAGAAACTTAGTATTTTGTAAGAAACTTAGTATTTAATGGTTATTGTAATTGGACTCTACTCTGAAGGGTTCCCCCTTTTTTCTTGATTTGGAATTGCTTTTCTACTATATGGAGAGGAGTGTAGCTTTGGTTCATCCTAAGCGTTTCTCTTACAGATACTTGAAAATTATGAAATCAGAAGGACTGGAGATATCTCAGCCAGCATTGGACCCAGATTTGTCTGAAGTTCATCACAGAATTACAATACGCAAAAGAAAAAAGAAGGTCCACAGGTAAATAGCTTAACTTCAAAAAACAAATCTTGTCTCTTTTATATTATTCTAATCTGATAATATTACTTGTTTTTGTTTATTTAATTGTACTATTATATTTCTCCAAACTAATTTCACTCATTTAAGTGCATGTTGTTGTATGCAGAAGAATTTATGAAACTCGAGGAAGTGTTAGGTGTTCAGAAGATAGTAAGGGGCCACCATGCACTGGGTATGTACTCCATTTTTAGATGGTGTTGAGAATTGCCTTGGTGAATTAATGGAATAATTTTCTTATACTAGATACAAAGAGATAAAGTGTAAAATGTACCGCTAGGACATTTGCTCGAGGTTGCCACACAAGAACTACTTATCATGTGCTTAACATCGAAATTCATACTCTGTAAGGGACAGACTCAGGTTGAGCAAAGACAGTAAACCATTACAACAGACAACCAATTAGGAAAAACAGTGTCCCCTTATCACTTAACCCCTTTTGAATTAATTGCTTTTCAAATGGACACCTCTTCTTCGCCCGATCTGAGCACACCAAAGCCTTGCTTTTACAGGTTTACCATACATTACTGTTGCTTGAGGGCATCCCATGTTTGCTTAATTTACACCAAAGCCTTGCTTTTATGGATTTACCATACGTTACTATTGCTTGAGGTCATATCATTTTCATTTTAAATAATACTATTTTTCTCATTTACACTGAAATTCATAGTTTACAAAACATATAAACTTCTTGCTGTTTTTTATTCTAGATGGGTGGAAGGAATGGCACCAGTATTTTCAAGATCTGCCTGGCGTTGTGCCTGGCATCTCATTCAGGTATGTTTTCTTGGGTTAGTTTTGTTAGTCAAAACTTACAAGTTGACCCATTTTACAAACTGCAAATTTCAGCGGCAGTGAAAATGAAATTGTGGACTGGTTCCATTTGTAGTGTAAATTTTACAAATATTGGCTTCTCCCATCCGAAAACCAGCATCTTCAGGGAATTCTTGGACTGTCACAGCAGTTTGTTCTGTGGTTATTTTTGTAATAATTGCATTTCTATTTTTAAGAAGTTTCTGATAAGGAGGACCATAAGAAAGTATATAGTTATAGATATGGGATAAAATCTCACATTGGCAAATTTCAAAATTATGCTGGAGTTTAACTATTGCAAGGAGTCAAAGCCTGTTTAATAAACTTTGTATGATTCCAATGAGGATATCATATGAGTTCTTTTAACCTGATCTCAAAATAGAAAAGAAAGCTAAACTGAAATAAACTTCTGTAGTTTTGTTTAATTTTAATTATCCTGTATCTGGAATCCCATGTTTCACCCTGTTGACTCATGATCCAAGTATTTTGTGTTTTGTACAGACTTGTGCTAGGAGTCTCTTTCATCACTGTGTCATTCTATCCATTCTTCAAAAATGTTGTATTGCTTTTATACCAACTAGCTGAAATTTATTTTATATTACTTCACAAAATTATATATTGGGTGGGTTTTAATATTTCACTACACAGATGTGCCATTATTTTCCATTTAAATGTTTAAAGCCACATGGACATAATGGAGTTCTCACTGTTTTTGATACATTTTTTGCAGAATGACCTTGTACATGGTTGGGGAATGGATATGAAACTTGGTTATTGTGCGCAGGTGAGATACTGTATGTTTGAAAATGTCATTTGAGCATTAGACATCTAAAATTTTCTGTCTCTGGTACTGTACTTTCTGATCACAGTAAGTAGTCCTGGTAATATCCAATGCTTAGGCAATAGTTGTTACGAAAATTAGAAGTATATACTGATGAGTGGTTAGAATCTTACTTGGGCAATTCAGCAATATGAAAACAACAGTAAGAATTCTGTGAACAATAAAAGTAATTGTCTTCATAGTCAAGCAATTTTTAAAGTCTATTTCTTTTGTGCGGCATAGATTTTGGAAAGAAAATGGCTAAAAGGCATAAGTTTTATGGCTAGTGAGAATATGGGTTTACTGTAGTGAGTAGCGACTTCCTTGTTCATGCTTTTTATGGTGTAAATCAGCATTACGAGATTGTTGTCAATTTTTACTGTGCACATGACTTATATTGATTTACTGCGTTTGTTTTCCCTCTATTTTCTTTGTTTTCTTGTTGTTCTTTGGATAGACTAATCTGCAAGTTGCCTTTATAGGGTGACCGGACAAAGAAGGTTGGAATCATTGATGGTGAATTTATTGTACATCAAGGCGTGCAAACATTGGGTGGATCATATGCAAAAAAGGTTTCTATGATTCTATATTCATATTTTAATTTGTTTGTTTTTTGTGGTTTAGTTGCTTTCTTGTGTCCCACTTGTTAGCAAATGGCTGATGTTTTAAATTTGACATTAATGATTCATTTCAGTACAGTATGATATGCCACACAACTATGAGATGTAAATTTACGAATGTTTAATTGAGCTATGATTGTTCCTTTACTGTATTGGACAATATTTTACAGAATTGCCTAGTAAAATACATGACATTTTCTAAGTGTGAGCTAGTTATCACCTGGTGCTACTCCCAAACACCTTGAAGGTTCAACACCTCGGAATCTCCAGCCTATTCCAAATGGTGCTACTCTGGCACACTGTTAAGTTTCAACACCTTGGGCGATTCTGTAATGTCCATCCCTTTCTATGAAGGAAAAACTGTAGTTCACACCTAGCTCTAAGATGATTTTTTATTCAAATTCTATTACCGGGATGTTTTCTCCTCCCCTAAATCCCCCTTCTCCCTTCGAAGGTGGAATGGATCCCGAGACCTATTACCAAGTTTATATCTTTAAAAAAACTGGATTATTTTAGGATATACTACGAACTTCTTTTTTCAAGTGTATTGAATTACTAACACCAGTATTACGATTACTAATACCTTATTTTTTTTATGCAGGTTTACAAGGATAATTCTCATGACGAATCCATGCAGGTAAACATCACAAAATAATGTTATTACATTCTCAGCCCTACAACAAAAATTGTTCTACAATAAGTTTGTTTTCCTTTGAATATTTTCTCTTCAGTTGCAACGAAGAAGTGCTGCAGCAGTTGATGTGCGGTCTGAGGTAAGATCATTGAGCCTATAACGAATATCATATGTATGGAACATGTTATGTGATGGCCTATAGTCCAGACTCAATTAAAATATTGATTCACTTTATTCACTAAATTTTCTAGGAAGTGTCACAAGTAAATCAGATAATAACCCTTGTTTCATTTGTTGTCCGCAATTGTGAATGAGTTGACAATTTTCATAGATCTACAATGGTGTTATACAGCTATGTTTCTTTCCGAGAAGCTATATTTTTGTTATTACACCAACGTTGATTCTATGAATTTGTTTTTCGGTGTGATGCTTGTGTTCGATGTCATGCCATCACAAGAATTTTTGGCGTACTTATAGTGGCATTAATTATTCTTGCAGATAAGGCGACAATCAACGTCGGAGCTTAACATCTTCAAAAAACGTTGGGAAAAGGCTGCTAGAGAAGATAAAAACTGGGCTGACCCTTACAAACAAAGTCAAACACAGTCGTTGAGATTTATCTAATTGTTCCAACTGCTGCACATAACAATTTTGAACATAATTTTTCCGTAGCTTGTTTAGGTTACAGGGTTCTCCATAATTAATTTAATTCATTGGTTTAAATAGCCAGTTTCTTTTATCTGACTTAACCACAGTTCTTTTCAACCATGATGTGTAAAGGATTGCAGTCATTGCCAGCCGATAACAGAGTGATGTTAATGATCGATTTTGGACTCATACTGTGATAACCTTAAGACAGCAATGAGGGAGACAAGAAATTTCATTATGAGAAACCTTGAGACAGCAATGAGGGAGACAAAAGAAATTTCATTATGAGAAACCTTGAGACAGCAATGAGGGAGACAAAACCATAGAAAATTGCCATATCACAGCTGCAAAGTCTTGGTTGAATCTGTGTTGCTCTAAAATTTACAAAGTTTTTCTGATAACCAACATGGTCGCATCCCCCTACACTGCATAATTAGAATATTGATATTTTGCATGCTTGGTGAGTGGTAACAAATATAACTTTCTAAGAGATGTGAAGGAGTGATGAATTGTTAATGCTGTAAATACAGTGAAGTATTCATATACACCAGAGGGTGGAGAGAGAGATTTGGATGATAAGAAATTAGGTTAAAGAAGATGATGGTGGAGTTAAGAAGTGGCTAAGCAATCCAGAGTTTGATCATTGCCTACGTAACTGGAGTGGAGAGTACTTAACCAGAATCAAGCCTTGCGTAGTTCTATTTATAGGAGTTTAGAGATTAAGCAGTTACAGTGTGAATGCCTAAACTTGTAGGATAATGGTTACAAAGATCGTGCCGAAATATTAGGGAACCACTTATCCCTTATAGTTATCAGTTTGACTAAGTCATTAGTGGGCTAGTATGGCGAGCTATATGTGAACTTGAGATAGCTCGTCTAAAGTGGACTTATGAGTTAGTTATAACTGATTTAGAACAAAGGTGATCTGGCTTATGGCAAGTCGATTATTCATGTGACTCGTCTAATGAGAGTTATGTGAACTTAGTGTTATTGGCGACATGTGAGGTAGGGTTCAGATTGTTGTTGTTTTGTATAGGCGACGACGGAGCTCGACTAAGGGTACATACATAGCCCTTTTTCATGTAGATAGACTATTTGCATTTGATGAAATTGTTAATGCTTTGAATGCAATGATAGTCTATCTATATGAAAATAAAAATAAAAAGAAATTGCCTTTTAAGATCATAACTCGTTTGGATCATTTCGCCAAAATTGTAAAGTTTTATCTGAAACAGTTACGTTTTATCATCTGGATCTAGTTGGCGAATTGTATGAACGAGAATTGGACGAGCTGTCACAACTCATCAATCTGTAAGCCATTGGTATGGTTGAACTAGTCGTTGGCGAGACATAATACGTCTAGATC
>JABWDY010034437.1:0-10881 GCA_013358455.1 Thalictrum thalictroides | reverse complement strand
ATAAATTAAAGGTAGTATGAGGCTCGGAAGTCTCTACACATGCAAAAAGATCTCTCTTTTATTTATTATGAAGAACAAAGAGCAAAAACTATCCTATGTGATCAATCATAAAACAGTTACCTTCCTAGCATGGCAAACATGAAACACTTGTAGTAAATTCTTCTACTTACCTAATCCACTAGTAAAACCCCATGAATCGATTAGCTCATGATGATTGTGGTGATGATCATGGTAGATGTAAAAGTAAAAGACATAATTAAAAGACAAGAATGTAAAGACAAGATATTGAATTGCATGAAAAGTAAAGATATAATCAAAATATGAAGAACTTGAACTTGAAAAGTAAATAGACTTGTATTAAAATAAAAGGAACTTCTTGTTCAATATGAAATAATATAAAACCCTAATGATACTTCAGTTTAAGATCAAAGCATGATGAATTTCGTGGCTCTCCTCTCCTTATATAGGGAGGAGTCCATCTAACCCTAGAACTCCTTGAAAATTGCTAGAAAAGAGTTTGTATTTTGTTAGATAACTTGTAGGAAGCTTCTGGAGCTGAAGTTTGGTGGAGAGATAGGTTAAATCACGTGGAAGACTCAATAAAAATCTTGGGTCCAAATTCCTTCTATAAATACGAATTCCAAGAAGCCCAATGGGCCCAAAAACTGCCTTCAGAAACTGGGTCTGGTCGGTTTTTGATGAGTCTTTTCGTCCTGATTCCATCTCTATTTTCTGCGATCTACCTTGACAGCCTTGAAGTAGGAAGTGAGAGCTTTCCAATGTCTATTTGTGCTTCAAAATACGAGCTCTCTAACCCTTTCGTTTAATTGTGTCAAGTTGGCTAGTCGAAACAGCGTTTTTACCGCATTTTGCTTCCTTTTAGCTTTTCCGGGCGAAATACACCTACAAACACGTAATTCTAACAACACCAAGCATATCATATCACTTTATACCGTAACTTGAGACAAATATACATGAGTTAAGGGGATAAATTTACACTTTTGAGCGCTTATCAACCCCTTAGAAAGTTGAAACGAAGCACCGGCTTCATGGTTCGACTGTGTCATTCTCAGACTCAGAGGTGGAAATAGTCAAAACACCTCACGAGGACGCTCTGGTCCTCACACACAACATTGGAAACTCTCTAGTTAGGAAGATCCTCGTGGATCCTAGCAGCTCAACAAAGATCCTATATTATAAAGCCTTCCAACAGATGGGTTTGCAAGAGGTGGACATCAAGGCTTCAAAGGCAGTGGTGTTTGGATTCAACAACGAGAGCATCCCAGTCATAGGGGAGATTGAGTTGCCAATCACCACCAGACCAATCAGCTTGGTGGCCAACTTCATCATCATTGATTCTGAAGCCCCGTACAATGCCTTTTTGGGTAGGGTCTAGATCAACAATCTCAAGGCAGTACCCAGTACCTATCATGAAGTTCCCAACTAACGAGAGGGTCTGGGAGATAAAGGGTGATCAGGCACTGACTAAGAGTTGCTACACAGCGGCTGTAAAAGGCAAAGTCCAGGAGAGTAAGACCGCCAAGCTTTCTTCAACTCCAAACAAACAAACAACGTCCTTGGGCATACTCCAGCTCCCGCGGATGCTCCTCCGCCTATGCAAGTCGATGCCTCTCAAGCCGGGACTTCTAAATAGCAATTACAGAAAGGCCTCTTCGACCCAGATGACCCTTTGGTCGAGAAGGTCCACCAACTATCGAGCCAGTTGATGAGATCGATATAGGATCTAGTAACGTACCGAGGTCAACATTCATTGGTACCATAATGGGAGCTGAAGACCGATCAGAGTTGATCAAGTTTCTCAACGATCACAAAGATGTGTTTTCTTGGTCCTTCGAAGAAATGCCAAACATCAATCCCATCATCGCTTGCCACCAGCTGCACATCAAACTGGAGAGATTGCCCGTTGTCAACGAAGAAGTCAATAAGATAAAGGACATTGGGTTCATAGTGGCAGTCCCCAAAACGAATGGTCGGGAAGATCTGGGTATGTATTGATTTCACAATTTTGATTAATGCATGTCCTAAGATCCATTTCCCTTACACAGGATTGATAAGCTTCTAGACGCCACTGCTGGGCACGAGCTTCTGTTCTTCATGGATGGGTACTTGATAAGCGCCCAAAAGTGAGTATTTATCCCCATTATTTGCCTCCAATTGTCCCAAACTAACCTCTCAAGTGATATGATATGCGTTTTTTGTTAGTTTTACCACATTTCAGGTCAAAGACACGACAAAAGAACAAAAAGAAGAAAAAAAACCCGAAAAACTCCGATTGACGATCTGAAAGCATTGTTGGAAAGATCATAATCTAAACTACAAGGTTGTCAAATATCAAATCTTTTAAGTAGCATAACATTGCCAAAAATCAGCTCAAAGTCAGGTCAATCAGCAACTCTGTATTCTGTACTGGTCACCCCAGGCTTGTGAAGTTTGAAGTCCAGAAGAGCTAATCTTGAAGTTTCTTTTGTTTTTCAGTGTTTAACTGCAAACGTGACTCTGGGTCTATATATACTTGAATTTCCACGAATTTGGAACAAGTTTTCTGCAACATTGAGAGTTTCAGTTAAGGTTTTATTTATAAAGAAGATTTATTTTTACTAATGCAAGTTCTTTGATTTATTTCTTTTATGTTAGTTTTATTTTTCGTATTCAATTCTAGTTCTTTAATTATGTCTTCTCCATCATCAACCATCTTTTCTATCATCTCCAACAACATGAGTTAAACCATTCATGGGGTTTTACAAGCCTAGTAGGTAAGTAGAAGAATTTTATATATGTGTTTCGTTTTCCATGCACAAAAGGTAATTATTTTAGGATTGGTCACCTTAGAATAGTTTTTACTCTTTGTTCTTCATAATAATATAAAAGGAGAGATCTTTTTACATATGTAGAGACATTCATAACTCATGTGCATTTGTTAACTTGTTCTGGCATCGAGAGAGAGAAAATAGGTTAATTATATATCTTTAGTTAAAATGTATAAGATTTTACTTGCTATCGACGGTGTCAAGATAAGAAGTTAAGGGTCATTATGTTACATCTTAAGACCCTTAGAAGAATTCTCTGCAAAGACTCTAGTAGTTCTTAAGGTGGGTAAGTTAGAGGAACTCACTACCAACTTTGGCATAGAGATAGAGATAATTGGACCATAGGAAATGAATACACTGGAAATTTGATATTTACCTAGGATGGTGAAGTGAAACCCCACCTTCATACCATATTCAGAAACCATACCTTTTACTTTACTTGTTTTAGTTTAATTTGTATTATTTTAAAATTATCTCTACAAATCATAACTCTTTCAAAACAGCAATCTTCCATATGTTCTTTCATAAACGACATCATCTATCGTCATGTTTCTAGTTTGGGCTTAGGTGCCCAATTCTTGGGTGAGTGGAATCGGTACCCCTATCTTACTATTATACTATTCTTAGTTTTAATTACTAGCACAAGAGAACTATAATTTTTTTTTATATTTCACTTTGAGAAGGCAGTGTGAGCGTGAGTGTATAGCCGAGTGAGCTGAGTGAGAGCTTACCTTATTTAGCTACCATTCGCATAAGCAATCTCATCTTTAAGTCGAACATTAAATTGGCATCGTTACCGCTCTAAGAAGAACCAAGGTGCCCACAGACGAGAGTCAAGACATTCAAGCCTACAAATCGTCGTCCGCCATTTGAAAAAAAATCTAAAAATCAACAAAATAAATAAATAATATAAAAAAATCGAAATTGGGAAAATTAGTTTTATGAAGCTCGCCCGACGCGACCAGTCTTGCCAAGTCAACTCTCTTGACGCGACTAGCTCGCCCCACGCCACCAGACTGTACATCCCAACTCACGTCGGAAAAATAGTTCAATAAATTTTGCGATTTTTTTAGATTTCCAAAAATTCAGATTTTTAAGTTTTTGGACCAAGGTACGTGTTTCAATCACTTCTAGACTATTTACATTCCGTATTTAGTCTATATTGAATATTATTTGCTCGTTTACGCGCGTTCAAGGGAAAAAGGTACGTGTAATTTTAATATCTCGAATCTCACGTAAGAGGTTTTTCAACATATTTAAAGTGGAAAATTGCATGTTTTTGTGTCTTTAGTTAATTTCGTTAGTTTAGCTCAATTAATTAGTATAATTAGTTTAGTTTATGCATTTATATACCGGTAATATACTCCATTAGTTAAAATAGTTTGCAAGTTAGCACAATAGTTTTTGATAATAGTCCTTTAGATTTTAATTTAGATAACAGTTCGTTAGGATTAGTAAATAGTTCTTCGAGTTAGAAAGTAGTGACTCCATGCCTCTTTTAGAAATGGCTTTCCTTGAAAAGAAACTTCGTGATTTTTTTTTCCTTTGTCAACCGGACCGCCTAATTGCATCGTTTTTTCCGCACTTGAAGATGGAGCTGATTTCAAACTTCACTATGGCATCATTAATATGTTGCCTAAGTTTACTGGTCATGAACGTGAAGAACTTTATACTCATCTTACAACATTTGTTTAAGGTTATTCCCGTTCTCTCTACATGATCTCAATGGTTACATTCTTTAGCCGGAAACTCCATTCATTCATACATGGGAACAATTGAACTCAAAATTCCTTACTAAATTCTTTCCCATATCCTGAACCATAGAACTAAAATTCAAACTTTCTGACAAAAACATGATAAAGAATTTTATGAAGCTTAAGAAAGGTTTAGAAGGTTACAAATACAATGTCCACATCATCAACTCCTATGGAAACGTTAGTTCAATGCTTTTCCAATAGTCTAAACCGTACCACAAGAGCTATGATAGAATTTATGAATGGTGGTACGTTCCTTAGTAAAATAGCAACACAAGCTAACGAGTTCTTTGTTAAACTTGCGGATAACTCTCAACATTGGGGAAACACTCCTAATCTTATTCCTGGAGTTTATGAAGTTAAAACCTCGGCTAAAATGGAAAATGATGGAGAAGTAAAAGCTTTAATTCAAAATCTTTCTAAAAAAATAGAAGATCCCTCCTTTACAAAGTAATTCACCTACATAATCTCATAATGAACGTTAATGAAATGTGTCAAGTTTGTAATGTAACTGATCATAACAAAGATAATTGTTCTTATTTCAATCCTTACGAACAAGAACAAGTAAACAGTATTTGGGATAATAGAACTAATGCTCCACCTTAAGGTAACAAACATAATCCAACTTGGGCTAATCATCCAAGATTTCGATGGGGAAATAATAACAATAATGTTAAACCTTTTAACCAAAACCCACAAAACTTTCAGGGAATTAATATGAATAGAAACCCTAATGGACTCATGAGACAAAATAGTAATTTTCAGAATCATGGGATTCCTATACACAATCCTTCCGGTTCAAAATCAAAACAAAATCGAGCAATCCAAAAGTAACTATGAAGCTCTTTTAATGAAAATACTTGAACAACAAACGACACAAAATAAAATCATTGAAATATTTTTTTATATCTAAAATGAAGAAATTAATAATTCTCTTGAAATTTGTGAAGTTGATACCGAACCTAGTGTAACATTAATTCCAACACCACCAAGTCTAGAACTCAAACCCTTACCTTAGGAACTTAAATATGCACATTTAGATAAAATGGTAAATATCCAATAATAATATCGTCTAGCTTAACACCCGAGCAAGAGGAAAAATTAATCGATGTTATTCAAAAACATCGTTTGGCAATTGGGTGGCCCCTAAATGATATAAAAGGTATTGACCCCGAGGTTTTTAACATCACATATACTTAGAAGATAATGCAAAAGCTTCACATGTTTTTAGTTCGGCCATGTTTCCGAAAGAAAATTCAAATTAGAGGTTGGAAAAACCTTTTTTATTGAAGTCGGATTCATGGCATCCAACGGTTGTATATATCTTCTACTCCAATCTCCACATAAGGAATGATGGAAGTTGTTTCTTTACTTATGCGAGAGGCGAGTATGATCTTAAATGGAAAACCATTAATGACACTTTAGAAATTCCGATCATGCAAAACCATCACCTCCATAACCCAATCCATGATATCGAGCTTATCACTCCCTTGTTCACTATCGAAGAGAAGGTGAAGAGAGGCTCATCTTGCATTTACTTAATGTTATTGAAGTGCAACCAAGCAATGGTTGCTTATTGGCTTGGCTACAATGTCCTTGACACTTCTAAGGTGTTGTTTGTTTTTTTATCTGATAGCTTATAGCTAATAACCTACTAGCTACTAGCTATTAGCTTGAAAATAGAGCTAATAGCAACAGCCACTTTTTAGGCAATTTTCTACTAGAAAATCTTATAAGACCATAACTACCTAAAAAACAAACATTATTTTTGGTTTTCTAATAGCTTATAAGCTATCAGAAGTATTGTAACCGAAAAAACAAACAGCACCTAAGTCAACGAACATCAACCGGATCATTGCTCACATCATATGGCAACTTCAAACCAAGAATAGAAACTTTTGTATCGTTCAATTGCTATACAACACAATCACAAATACCAACAAAGCGGTGCTCCCCGTTCTTATTACAAAAATTTGGCATCATGTTTGGAAGTTGCCAACTGCCGATGGTGAATTGCACGGAAGACACTGTGCCATGCTTCTATAAAATAGACTAACCTCTTCAAAAAATTAAATCTGTTTTGATTTTTTTTCTTTATAGGTTGTTAGCCCAATAAAATCACGCCATGTGTCTATAAATTAGGTGAGAAGTTACAATTTTCCCACTACATAGGTTATATTTTTATGCACACATGGCATGGTTTTATTGGGCTAACAAACTAACAAGAAAAAATCAAAACAGATTAAATTATTTGCTAACCTCTGGGTATACAGCTTGGTCTGAGAGCCATGTGTTGCTTCTTATAGTTAAATCAGCTCATTATTCTTGAGCTAAACAAATGGATCAGGCAGCAAGCTGATTGGCAATCTTCGATCTCCTGCATGTTTTTATTCTAGAATCAGTTAATGACATTGTTAGCAACTAGTTACTGTGTTTGGTTATCCAGCTAGGGGTTATTATAGTTAGGACAATTTCAACTGTCCACCTTTTTTTCAATGTTGCAGGTCTCTGTCATAGTTATATTCTTGACAAATTGTAGAAAATGCCATTTTTACATTGTCCTCCATTGAACTCTCCTCACTGTTTTTTAGTGAGCTCATTTTCAGATGAATAATCAGAACCAAGATGGTAGACGATGTCCGAAATATTTGATTTCTGTTTATTCTGCCAGTACACATGAGTTTTCACTTTTCAGAAAATGGTGTAGTCTGTTCTAAGGTTAGACTATCCAGTTGAATGTGAAGTTATGCTTTTCGAAATTTAGCAGTCTAAGATAAATAGGTAGTTGCAGGCTTATTTATGATTTTGAATTTTTGCTCCTTTAATATCCGAACTTAAAGATCTGTGACGTCACTTTCAATTTTCAAAGACGAGTTTCTTCTGTCATTTTTTTTACTTCTTTTGCAGTTTTTCTGAATTTGTTCACACTTCATATGTACCTATTATGCATTGTAAATGTTGTCAAATAATCATTCAGAACAATGGAAATATTCACTACTTGATTGGAAAAGAACTAGGTTTCCAGAAATTTATATATTAAGATCTATCGAAGGTCGTAGTAATTCTTGAAGTAGGTTCAGTTCATACTTCATAGCTAGCTAGTAGTTTACTACTTGATTCAGTAGGGCAATACTGTAGTCAAGCAAAGCATAGAAAGGTATTCTCTGAAGTGGAGATAAGTAATCGATAACAACCTGTTTCTCAGCTGTAGATGGCCTAGTTCACGGCGAGACTACAAGTGAGGGGACCAGGGACCAAGGTGCCTTACAATGACAGTGGTGATGGTTTGCAAGTCCAACTTGGCGATTGTATAGGTAGTTGCTTGAATGTTATTGTTAGCCTGGCGAAGTCCATTATGGTTGCCAATCCATTTAGAGTGGACCCATTGGTCATGAATTTCAAACACTCCACAGGTAAGGAAGCCCATCATCAAAGTCTACATCTGACTTATAAGCTAAAGGGAGCGCACCCAAGAAGGGCTCCCCTAACTGGACTGACTCGTACATAAATCTAGAAATGACACACCTATTTGGTCTACACTAAAATGGTTGTGTTATTATATTGTTAAAAATGTTGGATAAATTCAGATATCTGATTTTTCAGAAAACAGATGAATTCAAAATTTCAACACTAGAAACGAATTTTATGTTAGATTTTATAGAATATTCACGAGTATTCTGATATCTGATTTAAACAAAAAAAAAACGGATTAATATATTTCACCTATGGTATCTCTAGCTAGGTAATTTATGCAATCTACTAATATAAAATGTTTTACCTTCATCCAATATGAAAAAGCAGCCAAAAGAGAAAAAAAAAATTGTTTCTTAGAATATAAGTTACAGAAGAAGACTATAAGTTGCTTTCATAAAAGAGATGAAAAGCTAGAAACTTAGTATGATAGGTATTGAAGCAAAGCAAAACAATGGTGCAATGAAATTGTTTAGGACATGCGGTGTGCAGTTTGCTTCTTCATTGAGACTTCATCACTACGGTTTCCCATGCATATATTTGCATTCACAAAAGATGATATGTGGTGGCGACTATTAAAATAAAATGGTGGTCCCCACTTCCCATCCTACTATTTCGATTGAGTTTTTTCTAGTACATTAGTACTACCATCATGGTAGTACTAATTCCGTCGAAAAGGGGAGAAATCTGCCGAATATTTGGGTATCGGATCGAAAAAATGTTCGGATATCCGTCGGCCCAAATAACTCACCATTTCGACCCGGCATGAAGGAATTTCCGACGAAACGGCGAAATCACGAAATCAATAACTGTTCTTCCTTTAATTCCTTCTTTATTTATTAGATTTGGTTGATTTGTTTTAGAAATTAGGTCTTAAAACACGTTCGCACAAGAATCTTAGCAGAACCAGAAGTAGCAGAACCATGGGGAGAAGAGAGTGAAGAACCAGAAGTAGCAGGGTCTTGAAATAGCAGAACCAGAGGTAGCAGGGTCTTGAAATTTGGTTGTCTTCAATCTTATTAGGAAGAAGAAAGAGAAGAAGAAGAAGAAGGAAGATGGGCAGGGGACTTGAAGTTGATAAAGATTGGAAATACACTTGATATGGGAGAGAGAAAGCTGTTTGGTTTGTTGGGTTTCGTATTTCAAGTTTTCAACTAATGCTACTGCTAGTCTGCATTTCTGCAACACTCAAACAACATAGCAACTTTATTTAACTTTAGCAACAACAAACAAACAACACACTCTTCAATTTCAACTAATGATACTACAACACTCAAACAAAGTTGTTTATCCAACTTTTTCCCATATCAAGTGTACTTTTCTTTCTATTGCTGCTCTTGGTATGAATGAAGGTGATTGGGAATCTAAATTTGACTTTTAGTTTATAATTATATACTAGTCCTTAGGCCCGTGCTATGCACGGGCTGGACATAATTGATTTTGGGGTTTTTTTTGTTGGGTTTGTGTTGGTTGTGCTTTGAAAATAATAGTATTCACCGGTAGTTTTATTTATTTTTTGATGAAAAGGTTATAATGAAACCGAACTTGATATCTGACTCGTTGATAAGTGTTAATGGGTTTGAAAGGTTGAGTTGTTTGTTGCTAGATTTTGTTTGTTGCGTTTTAGTTTCAGTATCAAATTGACTATCCATGATCAGCTTATGGTTTTCATCAATTCATGAATCACCTTCCAAACTATACACTGCCTCATGACTCATGAGTTTAATTTGCGCATCATATATTTGGAGGCTTTAACTTCACACTGTTTCATGAGTTTCTATACCTATACTACAAAGAAGAACTGAACTGAATATCGTTGCAACGTAGTAGTATGAAAATGGTCAAGAGGTATATATAGTAGAAAAAAAAACCCTTGAAACATGGTAGTTTGAAAATGGTCTAAGGGAAATGCATATGGAAAAAGCAACATAAGAAAATATAAGAAGGTTTAGGTGCGATTAATTTAATTCTCGACCAATAATGAAGTTTTGAACAAACAAATAGGTTTATGTAGTCTTTTCTTTTCCTTAACATATTACATCTACTCTACCATTGATTGATTGCATTTTATTGTAATTAATTCTCACTAAGATCCTACTTGTTTTTCTCCAATTTACTTAGTGTTTACCATGTGGGGTCAGTGATACATACAGTATATACATAGGTAACATAATGGAAAAGCTTGAAATTAGAATAGACAGATACCGAGCCATTATCATGTCAGATGGAGAACAAAAAAAATTTCCGATTTCATTCATTTATGTGTTTATCCATATATACATTTACATTTTTTTCCTCATTCTATGTCTCTCTTCTATATTCCAACAACAAAATTAGTTAGTAAAGACCTTTATATGCAAACCATTTGGTGCTTGAACTCTTGGAATTTCTCTAGATTTTGTCCCCCAACTTCTTCCCATCCGCAGCAGAATTATTCAAACAAAAAACATAAGTTTTAATTGAAAGAAATCTAACAAAACAGAAGCCAACCTACATTAATGATTTTGTCAAATTACAATAAGTTGAGATGTTTCTTAATTATTCAAAATACTGAGGGTATGTTAAAATTACAAAAATCATGTTGCTTACCTATATGTTGTCATAAAGTAGTGAAGGAAAATGTAGAAATTTCTACCTGCTGATGATTCCTCCTGTTGATGAATACATCGATCTATGCCTACACAATCAAATGCTCCAAACGTTAGTTCACCTGCTTGATAGAACTTGGATTTAAGAAATAATGTTGAGATAAGAGTGATGTTATCTTTACTAATATGAAAAGAGGATTCGTTCAACTTCGAGGATACTCTAATGAGTTTTGAGGTTGG
>JABWDY010034428.1:0-14467 GCA_013358455.1 Thalictrum thalictroides | reverse complement strand
CACCTGGGAACCTGAGGTCGATACGCGACCTGAAGAACACGACCCCATTGACACATGGACACTGTACGTCGACGGATCTCATAACGCAAATGGGAGTGGGGTCGGAGCAGTTCTTATCTCTCCAGAGGGAGCCCAGCTCGAAATATCTACTCGTTTAGAATTTTCAACTACAAACAATGAAGCAGAATACGAAGCCCTTATCCAAGGACTTCGTATGGCTCTCGAGTTGAAAGTCCAGAACATCAAGATTTGTAGTGATTCACAGCTCGTAGTCAATCAGATCAATAATGCCTACCAGATTCATGGAGTTAACCTGATGAAGTATGCTGCCAAAGCAAGAGAGCTCACCGCCAAATTTTCATTCTTCAAACTCGATCACATTCCCAGAGATGACAACAGACATGCAGACTCACTGGCATTCCTTGCCTCTGTTATCCAGTCAGATCGGCCCCGAGCTCTCACCATAGCTATCGCCAACATACCTTCTCATCTTCAAACAGAAGAACA
Source organism: Thalictrum thalictroides (assembly GCA_013358455.1). Classification (NCBI taxonomy): domain Eukaryota; kingdom Viridiplantae; phylum Streptophyta; class Magnoliopsida; order Ranunculales; family Ranunculaceae; genus Thalictrum; species Thalictrum thalictroides. Next base: position 13,960 of record JABWDY010034428.1, on the reverse strand, counting down.
GATCAATCTCATTGACGATCTCATCGAGACAACTCCTGAAGAGCTCGAGAACTCTTGGATGCATCCGATCTATTCTTATCTCAATAATGGGACCATTCCAGAAGATAAGAAAGCTGCCAATCAACTCATGCATACTGTCACCATGTACAAGATACTAGAAGGTAAGCTATTTCGGCGATCGGCCACTGGAATACTTCTTCGTTGCCTCACTCCAGCTCAGGGTGAGCACATCTTCCAAGAAATTCATGAAGGGGAGTGTGGTAACCATTCTGGAGGTCGGAATCTGGCCCATAAAGCCATCAACCAAGGTTACTTCTGGCCTAAGATGCAGGAAGATGCTAAAAGATATGCGCTCAAATGTCAAAACTGTCAAAGATTTGCTCCCAACACCCATCAGCATCCCAACGACCTGATCAACATCACAGCCCCATGGCCCTTTCACATGTGGGGGCTGGATATCATCGGTCCTCTTGTCGAACAAGGGCGTTCTGGACTCAAGTATGTGTTAGTCGCATGTGATTACTTTACTAAGTGGATTGAGGCTGTCTCTCTCTCCAACATCAAGCAAGAGGACGTCCAAAAGTTCATTTGGGAAAATATCATCACAAGGTTTGGTCTCCCAAAAAGATTGGTCACAGACAACGACACACAGTTCGTTGGAAAGACAATCAAAGAATTCTATGCCCTGTGGAAAATCGAGCACGCCAGGTCGGCTCCTCGCTATCCATAGTGTAATGGTCAGGCCGAAGCAGCAAACAAGCAAATCTTGGAAATTCTAAAGAAGAAACTAGAAGCTCATGCTGAAAACTGGGCTAATGAGTTAGAGAGTGTTCTGTGGGCTTATCGTACTACACCTAGATCGTCCACGGGCATGTCTCCCTTCTCATTATGCTTTGGAGTAGAAGCAGTTATACCAACCGAGCTGACCTATGGTTCTAGTCGATCACTCCTGGTCGACACCGAGCTAAACAACCAGATCTGGTCATTTGGAGTCGACCTACTCGAAGAAAGGCGATACCATGCTGCTAAGAAACTCGAGCAGTATCAGCAGAGATTGAAGCGAGCTTACAACAAAGGAGTTCGACCTCGGACTTTCCAGCCCGGTGAAATGGTCTTAAGAAGGATGTTCCCAAATAAAAGAGATGAGAAGATTGGAAAGTTCAATGCAAACTGGGAAGGACCTTACATCATCAAAAGTATCTTAAATAATGGAGCTTACAGACTCCAAACCCAAGAAGGCGATGATGTACACAATCCTTGGAATGCGTTCCATTTGAAAAAATTCTATCAATAGAATCACTTCTTCCGAGCTCAAATTTGCTTTGCATTCTATTCTATTTCAATGCATTTGCCTGGATACACTCAGGTCGAATCCTTACTTCGACCTATGCTTACCATATCTTGCACATGGTATCAGCATACTTTGTTAAGTTATAACTCTATTTCATAACTTAACTAGGTTTTAAGTCCACTATTCCGAACGACTTAAAACGAGCTCATTTGCTTTGCATATCCTCTATTTCTTATGCATTGCTTGGTTATGCTTAGATCGACAACAACTCGATTTTGCAACAATGTATGAAATTGGCTAAGTATCTATTCATCCCGAGCTACTCTACACAGTTCGAAACCAATATACTTAGTAGAATCTCATAAGGAACTCAGATCATAAAAGAAATACTTGCGCTTTTATTGATAACTGATGTCTACATGTACAAATTTTCAAACTCCAAACACTTGGAAATTTTTACATTTGGGGGCTCGAGCTAATCCGAGCACCCCTAGCTACTATCTACGCGATCTATACAGGGCAGACCTTCACTTGGGGGCTTCCGCGCTCCAGCAGCTCGATACTCGCCTAGAAACCTCCGCGCTCCACCTGCTCGAGTTGATTCGACCTGCAAAACATTTTCATACGAAATGCAAACTAACAGGTATTCTATACTACTCATTCAGATTGCAGAATAAACAAAGGCATACTATCATAAGTTTGAAGTTTCAGTTAGCCTACTAGCGGCTGTCCATCTCGTCAAAATCAAAATTCAACCTTCTGGACGATCCACCAGGCTAACCTGGAAACTAGATCGCCCAGAGGCTGTTACAACTTTTTCAACCAAGTCAAATAAGTTAAAAGTAAAGGTCGCAACCGACCTACCGAAGCAGATCGGTCACTATTATTTTAGCTCCACGAGCTCTTTCCAGACCAGGTCGCAATCGATCTCCCGAAGAAGACCGATCACTAATGTTTTTCTGCCAATACCAACAACATGAACCAGAGCGCAACCGACCTCTCATCAGAGATCGGTCACTAATGTTTTTCGCTCACACGAGCTCCGAAATGAATCGCCAACGACCTATACAGGTCGAAGACTAATGTTTTTAGGCACTCCGGCCACCAACACCACAACTGTTTCAAAAATAAAGAAAAAGAAATTGTTGAAACCTCACAACCACTCAGAAATTAGAAGAAGAGAAATCATTCAGTAGGTGCAACAGCTCCATCAGCAGGGCCATCCAGGGGTTCCTTCGGCGTCGCTGGTACGTCTTCCGCCTCTTGCGTATCCCCTTCTTCTGGCGACCCCAATTCAGCGAGCTGTGCCTTTAAACTGTTCGAATACACCTCCCATGCTGAATGATTCTCGATCAACCTGGCGCGCTCTTGATCGAACTGTTCCCTCCAAAAAGCAGCATCCGCATCCTTTCCCACAAGCTCCTTCTCTTTCTCCCTCAGGCTCTGCTCGGCAATGGCTAGACTACTTTGCAAAAGGTTCACCTTCTCCTTCAGCTGCTTCGCCTCCAGGTCGGCCACCGCTCCAGCCTCGGCCACGAGCCTTAACCCTTGGAACCGAGCGTTCAGCTGCACCATAATCAACTGCGTAAATACCAACTCAACTATGCGCACAATCGACAACCAAAAACACTTACCGAAGTGATACACATGTTAATCTGGGAGCAAACGTCGTCCAACTCCATGGCAGCAACACTTGCCGAATCAGCCGGCAGCACGATTCCTTCATTCACAGCTCGGGAGACAAGAGGGTTGGACAGAGCACTATCGGATGACAAGACTTCGAACTGTTCTTGCTGAGAGCTGAGGTAGACAAAAGGACCAGGTCGGAATGCTTCGGCGACCTGCTTTCCCTTGCTTCCCTTCCCGGCATGGATCTTACTACCAGGTCGGTTCTCAGAATGCGACACAGACTTTGAGGGAGGAGTTGAAACTAGCTTTGGAGGAGAGGATACTTTCACATTTCCGGAATGAGTCATTTTCTTTCCACTTGCTACATACCTGGGTACTGTACTTGGCGGCATCAGACTTTGAGAAGGCTCGGCAGATCGGTAACCTTACTAACCGACCTCAGGATAGCCCTCGAGCTCGGAGTCTCGTTCTGCCTACGAACATGAGCCATCAGCTGCTCTCTTAATTTCTTCCGCCGACCTAATTCAGCTCGGACAACTGCAGAGCCACCTTTAGGAACAAAATAATCCTTCAGCTCAGGCAAGAACCCGGCCTTCCACTCGTCCGACCTCGCGCCGAACAGGTTCAATGGATTCAATTGGTCGTGGACAGCATACAACTTTTCTTCTCTGATCGCTGCAAAACAATCAAGCAATTCGTTAGGACATAAAGACAAATCTTGGCGGCCTACTCTGCTAACAACTTTAGGTTTTTACTCACGTTCATCATCGGGATTAACTGAAACATAGTCTAAATCGAGCGACTGGGTCACTTCACCAGTAAGCAACAGAGGGTCATCCCACCAGTGCTCGCTGGAAGGGCCGTGAATCAATGGACATCGACCTGGCCTTACTTGCATGTTATAGCCAAGCAGACCAGGCTTTGCAGACTTTTTCACAATAAAATGGCCCAACACATCAGCCACCTTTATCTTGTACTGATGTTTACTGTTCAAAAGGTCCATGACCCTCATGTTCCTCCAAAAATTGCCATTCATCTGGCAAGGAGCTCTCCTGATGGTATTCAAAAACTCTACGGTCAGGTCGGATAAAGGCAACTGAAGCCCAGCTCGGAATTGAGCAAGGGTGAAGACTACAGAATAAGGGTTGTTGGGTTTGTAACCAGCGGCCAGGAGGCGCTCACCTAAAAACTTTATCTCAAGATTTTCCCACTTTAAAACACCAATGGCAGCTCGAACGCTATCATAATTCCTACAGTATCTACGGTTAACTATTCGGTTGAAGCCAGACTCGGTTTGAACAGGGACATCATCCTCACTATCTTCTACTCGGTCAGGACTGACTTGATCTATGATCTCTATACCGCCGGAAGACTCACTACCACTTACACTCTCGGTTTTCTCATTGTTTTGCGAATCTGATTGGGAAGACATCCTACAAGAACAATTGAAGACTAAGAGTTTAGAGAACTGACCTCTAACGAATTTGCTCACAACAGATCGGTCAACAAACTAGCAGCAGTTCGGCGTAGTGAAGAGGAGTCAGGGTTCTTCGTGAAAGTGACAACACTATTTATAACCTTCTTCATGGAACCCCATCCATCGATCTTATTTACATCAACGGCTACGATTTTACATTTCTTATAACGGAAGACAGTTGGAGTCCACGTTCCTGTCTGTTCATTACCCACCGTTAGATCTAGACACGCGTCCGATAGAGATGATACAAACTAAACGTGTTGCAGTTGCTTTGATTGACGGTTCAACTGCTCGAGGCGAAACGTTTCCACTTCCCACTGCACGCCATCATTACACCTATCACGTGCGCTAGCACGACCTAGCGACCTAGCTGGCCTAGCGGTTAATCTTCTTTTCAGCTCGATCTTCACTCGACCTAAAAAGAGGGGGCTTATGTAGTGGTACTAGATATTCCATCCAATCAGAAGACGACACGTGGCATCATACCCGACCTGAAGCACCACCGTCGACCCGACCTGATATATTGTCACCGATCTATTCTACTCGATCTATCAGCTCGGACAGTCCAGATACAGAAGCGTATCACATTAACATACTAAGGATATCTGACCGGCATATGAAGTATTTGTCATCTTCTATAACTCAATCACTGGACGACTTGATGAACAAACTAGGTCAAGCTAGTTACCTGCCGTATGAAGGAAAACCTCTCCATCACCGCCTCATCATCTCTATAAAACCCCAGAACTACGGTGGCTTGATCTCGAAGTTCAACATCCCCGAACTAGAGTACGTAGGCAACTTCGACCTCAACCGAAGTGCAGCCATTTCCATAATCTAATCCCCACCTAGGTCCTCATAATCAATCCGACCTGAGGTAATGTGTTAGTCTGAAATCAGGTTAATACAGTAGCCTTGTCTTGTGCCTGTCAAAAGAATTATATAAATTTAGGATAACAAATAGCACTAATGAATCGTCACGCAAAATATCTGGTATGTGAAGGTATACAAAATAAGTTCAAATAAAAATCTATTTGGTTCAGAAATGTATTTAAAATATATGTTGATAGCATATTATATAAATACACTTTGCTATACCACCCATTAAAATATACCACCTATAATGGAGGGTATAACTTTTTTTCTCGTCATGTTTTCCACACCACCTCAGACAGCTTTTTTCTCTTCATTTTGGGAAAAATATATTTACTCGAGAATAGTATCCTAAAAATATTCACTCAAAATCAAAAAATTTTGAAAACCTTTCGCTTGAGAATAGCTCTTATGAATGCGGCGATAAAATAGCATTTCCTATATGATCATATCAAATGTGTACTTTTATCTTAGCTGTGAATGCGGCGCATGATGCGGCGAATTGAAATATATACTTAGGTTTTTTATATATCAGAATACAAAAATTTATGTATCAAATTGCCCTTATGAATGCGGTGCATGAATACCTCGTTGCATTGATAAGGTACTTTGAATGCGGCATGGTATGATTACAAAATTTCAATATATAATTTTGAGCAAATATATACTTTGAATATTTCAACTGAGCTGTCTGTAGGCGTGGTATGATAAAAAAATTTCAATATAGCATGGTGTTGATAGAGTAATAAAAACCAAATAAAAAATCAACATGAAAGAGTTAATATGTAAAAATCTTATTTTTAATGTTTCAAATAAGACCCTTGGATGTTTTGGTCTAACTGAATATACAGGAATATGGATTATAACACCGATTTATTGTAAAACAAAATGATAATTATCACAAACCATATAATGATCACCTAAAACAATAATTCCTGATAAAATACTATGACTTTAGATATTGCCTCAACAATATGAACTTGATGAACTCATGATTGAAACTTTACCTTGCTGTCACGCAAAAAAAGAGATTGATTAAAGTAGTTTTGTAGACAAAGAGATTATGGTTTGATGAAGAGACAATTTGAAAACAATGATGATAGATGAAAAAAATGATGTGACTACCAAACCAATCATAAGAAGAAAAATACATCCAATTGCACTTATTATAAAATTTTTTATTAACATATGGGGGCCCTTGGCCTTAATGCACGCCTGAATTATCATCAGTTTCAAACCTTCTTGTTTAATTTACCAAAATAAAATGAAAGCGAGGTATCAGGCTCTTTGATTACATTTTCATTTTCTTTCCCAACTACTTTTTAGAATAGGCCACCAACTATTAAGTTTTAACATATCTGAATGTTCAAAATATTAAGAATTTAATATGGTTTTTGAGAACAAGAATAACAGATTCACTAAATGTGGCTCTAACTAAAATCTAAATGTAGTCGTCGTCTGCGTCAAACTACACATTTTTATCAAACAGTTATATTATTGATTGACCATGAACCAACTAATTGGTGTTTTGGAATCTGGGACTACTACTTGAATCATTTTAAATAGTTTCTTATGGCGGTTTCTTATATATGTTGTAAAACTGTCAATTGAATGCAGAGGTTACTATAGGTCCAGTAGTGTGAAGAACTGTCCTGCACACAAACAAGTTGAAAAAGCTCTAAATGAAGAAAAGATTTTGATAGTCACTTATGAAGGAGAACATAATCATTCCAAAGCAGTCACTGAAACCGTAACTATCAACATCTTTGAATTAGCGTAGATTCATCACATGTTCACTAAACAAAAGGCCAATACAACGGACAAAAATGTTGTGCTTAATATATTTTCATCATTACTATAATAAGTCACCCACTGTGGGGCTCGAACCCACGACCAGAAGGTTAAGAGCCTTACGTTCTACCAACTAAGCTAGACGGGCAATATGTAGGATTTATAGGTAAGGCTTTATTGATACATGGAAGACATACTATATATGATATTCTATTCATTCTTATCAACACAAAACATAAGCTCCAGTGCTCCACTGACATTTCGCCAAGATGGCATACATTACAGTTCACCTTTTCTCAATGCCTCCAACAATAAAGCCCCATACACCCTCTTCTTTGAACAAACATTTCACAACCGAATTCAAAACAAAATTAAATCTTACAAAGCTTTTCTATTTCAAAACAAAATAATTGTAAATCCCTTCATTGTTAGAAATTAGCAATTGATCGTTTTGCCTTATTTTTTTTTATCGAAGACTGTAAATCTATAAGGGTTAAATTTAATTGTTTCAACAATTAATAGTTGAAACAACTTAAAGATCAAGTCCTTATCATAATAAAGACAGTTTTTGTTTTAATCCTAATAAAGACATTTTCTAGTTAAAAATTTATAGTTTAGAAGAGATCAAGTTCTACCAAATCTAAAGGGGCATCTTCCACAACTTCAATAGGTTGATCTGCTCCAATGTTGGCCATGTTCGCCTTTGCAGCTCATATATATCTTCATACTATTTAGACATCCTGCCAGCAAAAGAAGTAAAAGTCAATAATTAAGTGAATACAAAGCTTAACAATATCTATTTAAAAGTTATATCAATTCTGTACTTTTACCAACACTTTTAGTGATTCAAGTCTAAAATTATAGCCAACTAAAAACAAAGACTTCCTGTTTTTGTGTTTGGAAGCTTCACTTGTATCCAATCTAGTGCTGATCCATTTTAAATGGGTATGATTAAATTAAAAATATAGTAATGAATACTGACTATATCAGTATCTTTTACAATTTGCAGAGTATACATTTAGATGGATGTGCATGTCTTTTACACGTTCCCAAAGTACTGTTACCTAGCACAAACTCATGACAAGTAGATTTGTTTGCATTAAATCAATAAAAGGAAAGAACCAATAGTATGAGTTAGTTTGTAGCGAATATAGGAAAAGATCGTTGTATGCTAGATTATAAAGCTTACAATTCACAATTATTCAGCACCATAAGCTTGCCCAGAAAGCATGAATTCTCCTTTTACTTGCACACAGATTCATATAACTCCCTTTGCCTAGATCCATATCGGAAGGTATTCAACAAATGCTGAAATTTCTAATCTTCCAATAAGAACAGAGATTCCAGACAATCTTGCCTCTGAGTGGGTATATATGGCTCCTGGGGAATGGTCATTCGAAACAAAAGTTAGCATGAGTTACTTTTTAGCAAATATAGGAAAATATCAGTATATGCTTGACTATAAAGCTTACAACAATTATTCAGAACCATAAGCTCGCCCGGATTGCATGACCTCTCTTTTAACTTGCACACGATTCACATGACTCCCTTTGCCTTGCCTAGATCCATGTCGAAAGGTTTTCAACGACAATTTTTAAGGAGTTTTAACATATACAAATGTTGAAATCTCTAAACTTCCAATATTAACAGCGATTCCAGACAATCTTGCTTCTGAGTGGGTATCTATGGCCCCTAGGGAATGGTCATTCGAAAAAAAAGTTATATAAAAATAAAAAGGCACTGGGTAGGAAAGTGCATAACTATAAAGCATGAAACTTCTGCATTAATAAAAAAAACTCTAGAAATCAGGAATGCAATACGAATATAGTTCTAAGAGAAGCACTTTATGCAGACTCACCAAAAGAGTTTAATGGCAGAGAAAAACAATGATGAAAATCACTGACATAAGAATTCTCATGAACCTGAATAATGACAGTTATAATTGTGATTAGTGATGTACAACAAAACGTGAATTCTACCGTACGGGTTCAAATAATTTTCTGTTATGATTCTAACAACTAAACTAATCCTAAAACTAGTGTACAGGTAAGTTTCAGATATCAAACCACTCTTCCAAAGGATTGGGTGACTTAAATGTCGAAATGAGATTTAAGAGAGTAATCAATATATCGTTTATGGATGGGAATATGAATGTCGATGTTTTAAATATATTTTTAAATAAGAAATAAAGTAATAACAAAAAGAATAAGAAAATTAAAGCAATCAATATAAAGAAAAGGTTGTGAATATAGAAGAAAAGGCGGAGTATTATTTCGCTTATTATGTAAATATCGAAATTAACTACTTGTGTTAGTTTCCTATGCATTCCAACAATCTCTCATCTCGATGCCATAGTTGGTAGTGAGTTCCCTAACTCTCGACCCAGGAACTCACCGACCTCAATAAGTATTCAGGACCTAGTACCTCTCATCTCGATGTTGTCATGCAAGAAATGAATTATAACTCTTTATACTAAATGCTAACCTATTTTGTCTCTCTCGATACAAAAATATGTTAACGGGCGTATGAGATTTGAAAGTCTCTAAACATGCAAAAAGATCTCTCTTTTATTTATTATGAAGAACAAGAGCAAAAATTATTCTACGGTGATCAACCATAAAATAATTACCTCTGGAGCATGGAAAATATAACACTTGTAGTAAATACTTATACTTACCTAATCCACTTGTAACACCCCATGAATCGATTAGCTCATGATAATTATGGTGGTGATGATGATGATTGTTGATGTAAAAACCATAATGAAAAGACAAGAATCTAAATACGAAAAATTAAATTTGATGAAAAGTAAAGATACGATCGAAAAGTAAAGAACTTGAACTTGAAAATTAAATAGACTTGAAATATAATCAAAGGAACTTCTTCTTCTTCATAAACTAATGTAAAAACTAATATGATACTTCAATTTAAGATCAAAGCATAATGAATTTCGTGGTTTTCCTCTCCTTGTATAGGGAGGAGTCCTACTAACCCTAAACTACTTGAAACTTGCTAGAAAAGAGTTTGCAATTTGTTATAAATAACTTTTACGAAGCTTCTAGAGCTGATATTTTGCAAAGCTCGTATTTTACGCACGTGGAAAACAGAGTAAAAATATTCGATCCAGATTCTTTCTAGAAATACAACTGCCAAAAAGCCCAAAAATGACCAGTAGTAGAAGCGGTCTGACAGGTTTTGACGAGGCTTTTTGGTCCGGTGGCATCTCTTTTTTCTACAATCTTTCTTGACAGACTTGAAATAGGATGTGAGAGATTTCCAATGCATATTTAATCTTTAAATTCCTAGCTCTCTAACCCTTTCGTTTAATTCCGTCAAGTTGGCTCATTGAAACTGTTTTCCGGCTGATTTTTGCTTCCTTTGGTGAGACGCACCTGCAAACACATAATTCTAACAATACCAAGCATATCACATCACTTTATATCATAACTTGAGACAAATATACAAGAGTTAGAGGGATATATATACGATTTTGAGCGCTTATCAAACACCCCCAAACAACTCCTTGCTTGTCCTCAAGCAAGAAGGTGACACAAAAAGTATAAGGCGAGAAAGAAATTCATTTTAAAACAAGATATTTGCCTTTTCGTAAGCAATGTACGATTGCATTTACAGTATGCAACATGGCTTAAACATTTAGGTTCCCCTAATAGGACGAGTTGTAGCCTCGTGAGGGTTTTCACGGGAAGACACCCACAAACTTCAAAGGAAGAATTGGTAATGAACAAATTCAAAGAGTAAACCTTCCCTCAACATAATAAGTTCATGCTTACATAATCCATTAATATAATCAACACTAACATATAAGACTATGCTTTATTTATAAAGATAGAGATAATTCATTAATCACTTTGACATAACTTATAAAAGTGAAATAATGCCTAGTAACATAAGTCTCATATCAAAAGACATCTCTACTATGTTACCTTCAAAATAGTGTTTCGATGTAATCCTCACTAGGCATATACTCAAAATAAAAATATCACTCCGAAGAATGTGTGTATACATATATACACCACATATGTTAGGAATGGAAAGAGAAGAGAACGTCTCACACATTACATAATACATTAAGAAAAGAATGGACATTGTATGAGTTGGTCTCTTATTATTGAATGTTGATTACATATAAAGATGTCGGGTATTTCACCTTAGCGTTTTCTCATTTACTCGCCAGTTTTTATAACCTTAAATCAATTAAACATAAATAGGTTGTAACTTGGCTTAGGTATTGGCTAGTGAAAAGAGATAAAAGGATTTTTATAAAATACTGAAAATATCAAAGGTCTTCAAAACTTAACAACTCTTTTGAGAACTTTTGTAGAATTTCCTTCTTTACTTATTTCTTCGCTTTGATTTGTAACTTGAGGAACTTCTTCACTTTTTCTATCTTCTCTTGAATTTTTCTTTTTATATTTTTCTTATTCGTGAGGAGAGACTAGTATATAAAAAATATATCTTCAAACTTTTTGATATGTATAATAAACTTCCTTTCTAGATTGGAGACACTTTGTTCTCTTTTCCTTGTAAAATTTGTCATCCTTGACATTTTCGGCAAAATAGGTAATGGAAATAATAATTTGTATTTTGGGTAATGATAATTGGTTAACAAAGAAAATGCTTATATAAAGGCTCAAATGTGCTCCTAATTGGTTAAATAATATATAGGTTGGCTAAAAATGCTTTTTTGTTTTCTAATTTTTAAAATCATTTTCAAGGTAAATATATGATGAAGTCGTCTTGAAATAAATTACAAAACCTAAGTTTATATTACACCCACTTGATTTCATCCTTGTAATCAACTAGAAAAATAAAACGAAGAGACTAAGAACGAACTAAAAAATTTAGCAGGAATTGGGTCCCTCGGGCCCGGATGTACGTAAATACACTCCAAATAAAGAATGACTCAAATCTCACTTGGGTTAAAAATAATCTCCACACTATTTTTATGGTTTCCTAGAAGATCAATCAATTTCAACTTGACTTGTGCTAATTGACACTATATGCACAAAAATAAGTTAGTCAATGTTTTAGTGAACGAAATCATGACAAAAACAAATATTTTTGGATTTTTCAAAGATTTGTCGATTTTTGTAAAACTTGTTATAGTCAAAAATAAAACATGAATAATGTCAAGCTAGGTAATATAATAGCCCACCCCCAAACAAGATATGGCCTAGTCCTCTATGTGACATATATGATGAATTAAATTTAGGATATTACCTTAAGCTTGGCACTAATCCTTATCCTATGTTCTTGTATTTTTCCTTGTCTCCATTTTGAATTAATTATTCCTGCAAGGTTAGTATACTACAACGACTAAAACAATTTTTTTTTTTTTTTGGCCTAATTTAAAGAAAAATAACATGCTATGAATAGAAATGCGAGTGATGCATGCAATAAAGGTCTTTTATGGTCAGATTCCTAAGACCAATCGGTCATACATAACTATCTATCAATATAAAACAAAAATTTTAGCTCGTGATACTTACGTATGTACACTCCATAAGCACACCTTTGGACAATCGGGTGGAGTCTTTTAGATTCATCTTTGACTACTTGTTTTATTATCTTCTCCTGAAGGTCGTTTGGTAATTCGAGCCAAGTGGCCATAGTGATGTATAAAAGGTTATTTTGTGCGTGTGTGCAAATATGTATATGCAAAATGTATGATTTGCACGTGTGTGTGTGCGATTAGCTATTACTTACAAAAGATAGAAGCCAATGTGAGAAATAACCAAATCTAAATTACTTACCTTTTTTATCTCACACCAAGTTTTATCAGTTTACCTTTTTGATAGAATCTGAAGAGATGTGTGAGAGAGAAACGGAGAGTTGTATTAATCTGGGACTCAATAACCAAATCTAAATTACCAATCTTTTAATCCTAACATTCTATTTCCAATCTCTCAAAAACCCAATCTCTATAAAATATTTGCTAATCTGGACCTTCCTTTGTCTCAAACCAAAGTTTAGAAGTGTGTTTTAGAGCATCTCCAATGCTACACTAATTTTAGTGTGTCACCTAGGCCCAAATCTAAATTTAGGAGCCCACTAACAAAACCCAACACCAATGCTGCATTAGGATTTCACTACAGACGCGGCATTGCTAACATCGCGCGGCATTACAAACATCGTGCGACATTCCAAACATCGCGCGACACTACTAATCGTAATCGCTTCCATCTTCCTCCTCCTGCTACTAGCCGCCTCTCCACCCCTTTCCACCATTGTTACTTTTTCTTCCAAGCTTTTTCAAACCTGTTTTGACCCAAAATTCGACCTACATTTGAGTTTTTTCAATCCACAATGGATTATAACTTTAATTTAAATAGTTTAGACGACTTAGATAGTGAACAACATCAATTTGGTGATAAAAATTTAGAAAATCAAGCCGAAGTTTTATTAAACACCAACCCTTAAGTAGAAAATACAATTCCTCCCCATGTACAAGAATACCATCAAGTTGAAATAGAGGATTTTACACAACAAATTAATATTGAAAGTTATAGTCCGGTTTCTTCGTGCGACGATACATCTCATGTGAACTATTTGGTGCGCACTACTCGGGTACGTAAATTTTATTTCATTTTTATGTTAGCATTTAATAATATTTAGAAATTGTATGATTTTTTGATGATTTTATATTAAATTATCAAATTTTAAGATTGTTTGATGAATTTAAATTAAATTAGAAATTATTTGATGAATATAGGTTAAATTAGATTTATTTTTTATTTTTATATGAATATAGATCAAATTTTAAGATTGTTTGATGAATTTAGATTAAATTAGAAATTATTTGATGAATATAAGTTAAATTAGATTTTTTTTTTATGAATATAGATCAAATTTTATGATTGTTTGATGAATTTAGATTA
>JABWDY010034316.1:21679-34778 GCA_013358455.1 Thalictrum thalictroides | reverse complement strand
ATCTGATAAATTAGCTAATGAGAAACAAGTTTGGGTTGTTAAACAAGGCGTTAAAACACATGTATGTATGTCTTCTTTGATTTTCTTTTTCATTAATCTTTGTAATGTTTTGCCATTTTCAAGAAAATTATGCAATACTTTCCTTTTACGTAACATTTAAAAGGTGACCCTGATTTATGATGGTGCAACTGGTCATGATGATATCCATTCCATTGCACCTACCAAATTACCATCCAATAGTCTGACCATTGTTCACCTCCTAATATTCAAAATCCTACCTAGGCTGGTTTAGATTATCAACTTTACTGAAACATTTTTTTCTCCTAGGCTACCCTCTACACGAAAGAAACTAAATTATGTTGGTTTATTCAATCTATATATCATGCAAGAACTTTATTATTGTTCCTTGACCAATTTCATTGCTTTTTATCAATATTATGTAAAGTTCTTATTGATAAGCTTGGATGCCTTTCTGTGAACTACATCCAGAGATCCGTTCACCTTATTGCCTGTCTCTTTTTGGTTCATTAATAAAATTCATTTTTTTTTGAGGGAAAATAAAGTAAATTGTATTTTTCGATCTATGATAGAATTTTTTCTACCTTAGCTTTCATGTCGAATTTCTGAGTATATGGTGAGAGAATTTGTGCACTATAATCCATTTACGGCGTATTTATTGCGTTACAATAAATTCCAGTGACTTGTATTATACATGGCGAAGTATTTATTATCATGTGTATATTGATATTTAGATTTCCCGATTGTCATATTGATGTTTTTGTTTCTTTTGTTTAAATGTTATCAGTTTAACATAGAACCTGTTGTTTTCTAATATAATTATGCTAACTTTCTTCAGATTCAAGCACAAGAAATTCATGTTGGTAACATAGTTTGGCTTCGCGAGAATGATGAAGTACCATGTGATCTTGTTTTAATTGGCACTTCGGATACACAAGGGACTTGCTACATTGAGGTAATTGTCTAAATTTTAGACACACGTGTCAACTTTATTATATCATTACTTGTTCTTTGTGATCTTTAGTAAGTATTAAGTCCTGTATATAATTAAAGTGTAAGAAACAAACCACTTAGTCTAGTTTAGTAGTTTTCATATCTCTATGTAGTGTGACTAAATAGTCTTTGAGACAATGTCAACTATAGCAGTATAGATGTTTTTTGTTTTTGTTTTTGTTTTAACATTATTTGTGATGCAAAGCATCATAGTTGATCCCAACGACCTAGACAAGGAACTTAATTGTAGAAAATAAAGATGAAACATGCATTAAACAAAGACAATGATTTCGTGAGGAAGAAATCCTTCCTCTAGGATTTCTCTTATTGGTCTCTGAGTAAACTAAGATTGCAGTTGGAGAGGCTTAACTTGTTCCTCTTTGGAGTTTGGATACAAGGCCTATCTAGAGTGGATACATCTTCCTACTCTTGCTAGGATTCCTAATAGAGTGAATAAGGTTTCTTACTAGGAAAATTGTGAAAATAGAAGTTTTAAAAGGTTCATAGAAGTATTTCCGTCATTGGGCCTGAGGCTTGGCCCATATTGGACGTGTCCAGGAAAAGAGGCTGTGGCAGAACTGTGACTGGTCGCTGGCAGATGCTCCCTGGCAGACTTTGGCCGCTGGCAGATGCTCCCTGGCAGACTTGGCCGCTAGCAGATGCTCCCTGGCAGACTTGGCCGCTGACAGATGCTTCCTGGCAGATTGGCTGCTCGCAGATGCATCGTGGCAGATGCTTCCTGGCAGACTTGGCCTTGTCTTCTAATACTTCTAACACTTCTTCTTCATCAAGATCCTCCTGGATAAATAGTAACTGTAAAAGTTATTATGTGATGCCACAAAGAGTTTCATTTAAAGAATTAAGTAGTTAATATGCTTTATACAATTTTCATTACTGGTACATTTTCATTTTCTTACCATTGTTTAGGAACTTACCTTATCGAGTTATCATGATTATATGATTCAAAGCAGAATTGTTGTATGGATCAATAGATAGAGGAAGTTAAGAACTAGCATACAACGCCCAATACCTTATATTCAACAAGAATACAAGATAACTGACCTTTCTGCTGAATGATATCCACAATGTCACGCACCTGATCTCCAAAATATCCATCGAATAATAGTTAGACCATTGCATACTATGTGGTTAAACCTCTAAAAGAAAAAGATTGACTCACAATGCCAAAACATATCCTCTTGGCCACTCCACTCTGTGACTTAGATTTCAAGAAGCCAGTGGTTAAGATCCTTGAACTCGATAAGTTAAAGCATGATGACCGATCAAAACTATAAGTATGAAGCCTTGCAAAATGCCCCTATAATCTGGCAACCTTGAGTATCCAAATCCAATTAGCCTCCTAGGACTACAAAACCGAAACCCATTGTACAACTGTCCAATTGAAGAGCAGCCGTGAGATTAGGTCTTTGTCTCAACTTAAATATCATTACACTAAGATTCAAAGAGATCCTCTCGAGGTCTTTTGAAGAATGTGCAATTGGTTCATAGGCCCCACTAATTCATTAGAAATAAGAGTAGTCAACAATGAGGATTTGCAAGTTCAGAGGGTGTTATCAAAATATCAAGTTTCTCTGAAAAGTGAAAAAACAAACGTCAACTTGGTGAGTTTTGTGGTTCACTCATTGTGGTCGCATTGAATCCGATCTAAACATAACCAAAGAGCTTACAGGAAATTGAGAAGCCGAAATGAACCAGACTAGGATGCAAAAGTTAGACTACCTTTCCTTTTTGATAGGCCTAAATCCATACGGTCATAACCTTCAATAAAAATATCAAGGAGTAATCCTTTCTATCAAACCAATACTTCTTCCGATTTCATAGTCACTATAAACAGAAGTCCCATGACTACTCACCCTCTGCAAGGTTCATAAAAGAGTGTGTATGATATCTCTTTTTCTTTGATTAAGAATAAATGTGAGGCTGAAAGCAATGAGGATAATTTCATTTGATCAAGACCTTACCTCCACTGACTTTTAAATGGGCTATATTGAAGATGACGGTGATTGAAAAGATGGATGACCAATTTTTGCATTGCATTGTTGCACTTGCACCTACCTTATTGACTTGCTAAAGGAATCTTGCTTTCTTATTCAGGTCCTTGTTCCCAGTGGGATTTTACTTGTAAAAAGAAAAGTACCCAGCAATTTGTGAGGGAGTCTTATTATTTATATGAAGAAGACTTGTTATTGATAATTGGGGAAAAACATGGAAAAAAGAGGTATCCTTCTGGTAAGTAAGATCTTCATCCAGAGGCTTATACATCACAAGGAGATACATTGGTATTACGACATTTTGCTCCATTTTATCCAGCCTGAGGTCCCTTTGACAACTGCTGTCTAGCTGACACTAGTTCATCAAAATCACAAGGAGATACATTGGTATTACGACATTTTGCTCCATTTTATCCAGCCTGAGGTCCCTTTGACAACTGCTGTCTAGCTGACACTAGTTCATCAAAATCACAAGGAGATACATTGGTATTACGACATTTTGCTCCATTTTATCCAGCCTGAGGTCCCTTTGACAACTGCTGTCTAGCTGACACTAGTTCATCAAAATCACAAGGAGATACATTGGTATTACGACATTTTGCTCCATTTTATCCAGCCTGAGGTCCCTTTGACAACTGCTGTCTAGCTGACACTAGTTCATCAAAATCACAAGGAGATACATTGGTATTACGACATTTTGCTCCATTTTATCCAGCCTGAGGTCCCTTTGACAACTGCTGTCTAGCTGACACTAGTTCATCAAAATCACAAGGAGATACATTGGTATTACGACATTTTGCTCCATTTTATCCAGCCTGAGGTCCCTTTGACAACTGCTGTCTAGCTGACACTAGTTCATCAAAATCACAAGGAGATACATTGGTATTACGACATTTTGCTCCATTTTATCCAGCCTGAGGTCCCTTTGACAACTGCTGTCTAGCTGACACTAGTTCATCAAAATCACAAGGAGATACATTGGTATTACGACATTTTGCTCCATTTTATCCAGCCTGAGGTCCCTTTGACAACTGCTGTCTAGCTGACACTAGTTCATCAAAATCACAAGGAGATACATTGGTATTACGACATTTTGCTCCATTTTATCCAGCCTGAGGTCCCTTTGACAACTGCTGTCTAGCTGACACTAGTTCATCAAAATCACAAGGAGATACATTGGTATTACGACATTTTGCTCCATTTTATCCAGCCTGAGGTCCCTTTGACAACTGCTGTCTAGCTGACACTAGTTCATCAAAATCACAAGGAGATACATTGGTATTACGACATTTTGCTCCATTTTATCCAGCCTGAGGTCCCTTTGACAACTGCTGTCTAGCTGACACTAGTTCATCAAAATCACAAGGAGATACATTGGTATTACGACATTTTGCTCCATTTTATCCAGCCTGAGGTCCCTTTGACAACTGCTGTCTAGCTGACACTAGTTCATCAAAATCACAAGGAGATACATTGGTATTACGACATTTTGCTCCATTTTATCCAGCCTGAGGTCCCTTTGACAACTGCTGTCTAGCTGACACTAGTTCATCAAAATCACAAGGAGATACATTGGTATTACGACATTTTGCTCCATTTTATCCAGCCTGAGGTCCCTTTGACAACTGCTGTCTAGCTGACACTAGTTCATCAAAATCACAAGGAGATACATTGGTATTACGACATTTTGCTCCATTTTATCCAGCCTGAGGTCCCTTTGACAACTGCTGTCTAGCTGACACTAGTTCATCAAAATCACAAGGAGATACATTGGTATTACGACATTTTGCTCCATTTTATCCAGCCTGAGGTCCCTTTGACAACTGCTGTCTAGCTGACACTAGTTCATCAAAATTTAGCCCCTTTGAACATTGAGGTCCAATTCTAATTGATGGCCTTCGTTTCTATTTCCACACCACAGTCATTAAATTCTTAATCAATGAAATTTGCCTAGTTACGAGCCTTTTATAATGCCTAGCAAGCTAGATAAGACCAACACACCATATTATCTGGAGGTCTTTTTGAAGTACCAAAATGCCAAAGCCAGTTTCCAAGAAATGCTTTGTTCACTTCTGCTAGTGGTCTACTACCCATCCATCCATCTTGAGAGGCCCGCAATCCTTCTTCCATTTGATTCAATAAGGTTTCGTGGCTTCTTCAGTCGATCCCTAGAGGAAAAGATTTCATCTTCTTCTAGCTTCTTCACAACAGTCCTAGGCAGTGTAAACAACAAGCAAACACCAATAAGCGATTTGAAAACTTCTAAACAAAGTCAGTTTCCTTGGGTAAGCAGTGTTTTTTTTCAGCCGTGTCTTTCGTCAAACAATTGTATTAGTGGTATACATGCCTTTACACCCTTGTATTTGGCATCTTATAGGCAGCCTAAATTACCTATAAAGCAGGCTGGCAGGCTGCTGTTGTTGGGACCCCATTAACTCTGCCTTATTACTTCAGTTATCAACTGTTCCATACCTGTAATGGAGGTTTAGTAGGATTAAAGCCCAATTTAGATGCTCAAAGTAGGGTAATGTAGCTGAGTAGCTCTGATCATGAGAACTTGACCAATCGATGTGCTGGTGGAAAAAATTGTGCCAGCAGCATATATGCCGCAAGCTAAACTGGGGACTCCCTTTTTCATTGAAAAGATTGTGCCAGCAGCATAATGAGACCATATGCTTCAGCTTTGTTTACCATCCCACTTAAAACTTCAGTTACCATTGTAAACCGAAACAGCGACAGTGGGTCGCAAGGTTGTCCCCCTTTCCTGTGCTTTAGACTGAGCTCCTTATCATCAATACAATTTTAGTTATCAAAAGAAAAACAACCCATCTGTTTATGCTCTATATCTGTTGTTAAAAAAATTGCTTTTCGTGTAAAAACCAAATAATTATACATGATACAAAAACCTGGTTTTTCCAACATTTGCATACCTCTTGCCACATATTTATCTCTAAAATCTCAGTTCCAATGTTCTTTTTCACCCACACATCATCTACTGATTTGACTTTTACATATGTTTTTTCTTTTGTTCCTTGTGAACAAAAAACGAATAGGAAAACTGAGAAAAGCATAACTATTAACAATGGGATCAATGGGAAGTAATGCCCTTAAGAAAAGAAGATTGCACTTTGATGATGTTCCCACTGTCTATAATTATTAACATTTGTAATGTTTTTCTAGTGTTCTCTCCAGGCACTTGCATTTAAACAAAGAATATGTTCTTGTTTGTGTACGGAAATCTTAAGTTTGGATCTGTTTATACTTTTTAGATGATCTAACTTATGTTTGCTTTCCAATGTGAAGTTTATATATACCTTTCAATGTTTCATTTAGTTAAATGCTAGAAGTGACATGTGTTTGATTCAGCTAAAATCTTACCATTGCACGTGCAGACTGCCGCCCTGGATGGTGAAACTGATTTAAAGATGAGGGTTATACCTTCTGCCTGCATGGGGCTAGTCCCTGAGCTATTGCACAAAATCAAGGCAATCTCTCTCTCTCTCTCTCTCTCTCATTTAGTAGGAAGAATTAATGTTTCATTTTTCATTAACAATTGTAATTGGTTACATTGTTTCATGGCAGGGTGTCATCGAGTGCCCTAGTCCAGATAAGGACATTAGAAGGTTTGATGCGAACATGAGACTGTTTCCTCCATTTATTGACAATGATTTGTGCCCCTTAACCATCAACAACACGCTGCTTCAGTCATGTTACTTGCGGAATACAGAATGGGCATGTGGAGTTGCTGTTTACACTGGTGAGTTCCACTTTGATATTAAAAATTCCTTAGACTGAGGTAGATGGAGAAAGAGGCTTCTTCACTGCTTAGTAGGTGATTTTCTAGAGGTGCCACTAGGAAACTTAGCACCAGGTTGAAGTAGCAATGTCACTGCAAGGGCTTGGCAAAGAGTTTTTATCTTTATCTTTCTCTGGTGGATGTGTGACTTTTTTCCTTTTAATGGTACAGAATAATCATTGTAAACTTTTGTATAAATTGATCATAGAAGGGAGCAATAGCCAATAGATCTTCTGGTGGTTTTTATATTGGGTATAACATAGTGAGATATACTGCACACGGCATTTAATGTGCACTGGAGTCTCCTGAGTCATTGTATTTTTTTTTAAGATGTAGTCTTTCTTCAAGGACTCCAATAATCAGGACGTTGGTTATATGGATTGTAAACTTGTAGCAAAAGTTGAAGTTCATTTAGAGATTGCAAACTAATTTGATTATTAATATGAATAACTGTATTTTTTCGCATTATTTTTCAGGCAACGAAACCAAATTGGGTATGAGTAGAGGTATACCAGAACCAAAACTCACAGCCATGGATGCAATGATTGACAAGTTGACTGGCGCAATATTTTTGTTTCAAGTAGTTGTAGTTATTGTCCTAGGTATTTCTGGTAATGTGTGGAAGGACAGTGAAGCACGAAAGGTTAGTATTCCATTGTATATCTGAGTTCATCAGTAGTCCATTCTAGTTCAATTCAATCTTAATTTGGATGTGCTAAATCTGGATTCTATCATATGTTTGGAGTATGCTTGTCAATTCAACAATATCGTTCTGATGCACGTGGTGCAGCAATTATGTTTTTGTTTGCTTACATTAGTCGAGTTTGTGAGTCAAAAGTGGCTGCCATCTTCTAAGTTACAAGTTGTTGCCAGGATGGTCTTCCTCCCTGCTATTCCTAATCTTTTTGGTCTGTCCTCATTATTGCTATTGGTTGCAACATAGTATAGCGTAGTTAGTGGCTGTCCAAGGTGTATTAATTTAGGGTGACAGGAAATAACACTAAAGCCAAACTGGTCAGAACATTACATCAGTGGCTTCTATTCTTTTTCCGATCTCTTATCCTATGCTAGAACCCATTCAGATAACTACAAAACTATACGAAGGGAGTTTTGGAAACACATTCAAACAGATTCTCAACCCCTAAGTCTCCCTTCTCTTTTGCTCTTGTCCTTCTGGCTCTCCAAATTTCATACTTAGCTTATTCGCCTTTGTCCAGGTGTCTTAAATGCAGCTTTTCTGAAATCTTATCCAAATACACACAACCATACACCATCTAGATTTACAAAATTGAACTTTTCTCTAGAAATCTTGGCAAATGAGTTTTGCATACCATTTTTTCCCAGCCGTTTTGTCATACATCATAGGTTTCCCCCTGAATAGTCGTTCTCTTGAAATTGTGTTGAAATTAAAATTAATGGCTTCAAGTAACTTTCGTGATGCCCGCAATACAATTTCTTGTAAGCTTACATTTTCTTGAAGCCTGCCATACATTTTTTTTTTAAATTTTTTTGTAATCTTACATTTTTGGCCTGCACTTCCTTGTTAACGATATTGGTTAATATAATTACCTAGCCAATTACTTTACATTTTTAAAAAAATTTACCCTACCTTTTGGTTCATTGCAGCAATGGTATGTTCTATATCCAAATGAAGGTCCTTGGTACGAACTTTTTGTCATTCCTTTGCGGTTCGAGCTTTTGTGCTCCATCATGATACCGATATCTATAAAGGTGAGACAAGCTGCAAAATGCGTTCAATTTTCATTTACATATATGCATTTAATACTATTGTAGGACATTGCTCACACGAGATGTAGTGTGAATAATTGCTATATTTTCAAATTGCTAGTGTTATATGCATTATCTGTTTCCTAAAATTTTACTATGCAGGTTTGTGGCAATTTTCTTCTTTCCATTATGTTTTCATTGTTGATATTGAGATTAATATCTCATGTCGTAGCAATTTCGTTTATCCATCCTTTTGTTGGTTTCTTCCCATTTTCACGAGTTCCATTGAATTTTCACAGGTATCTCTAGATCTTGTGAAGAGTATGTACGCTAAATTTATTGATTGGGACAAGGAGATGTATGATCAGCAAACTGACACTCCAGCTCATGCTGCTAAGTAAGATGTATCTACATATATAGCCCATGTGCTTGTAGGTGGTAAATTCATTATGAAAAAGTTATCGTGTGTGTTAATTTTCAATAAATGTTTGCTGTCCTTTTCTCAGCACAGCAATAAGTGAGGATTTAGGACAAGTTGAGTACATTTTGACTGACAAGACTGGGACGCTTACTGAGAACAGAATGATTTTTAAAAAATGTTGTATTAATGGAATATTCTATGGGAATGAGAGCGGAGATGCGTTGACAGGTTGGCTTGTAGTAGTTATTATTTCATACTTATGCAATTGCGTTATGGATCATGACACATTAGCTTCATCTATTACACGTTTCAATTGAATACTATTTTGCGCATGCTACTTTTTTAGTTTTGAGTTGGATCAGATTATATTATGTATGTATTATTGGAGTTATTAAGACTTTGCAGCTCACTTAGAAATTTAAAAAAGGATTTCTCTAGAGGGTAACTCACTTAAGACCCCACCCCATACAATTCATAAAAGAAAAAAACTTTGTAGCCTTCTTTACATAAATGATCTCACAAGTCTATGATCACGTAAATTAGGATTTTTTTTATAACGTCATTCGGTGAATGGGTTTTGGTACTAAGTGGATTGAGTGGGTGTGGACAGGCGCTTCTTTGGAGAGTAGAGGAAGACTCTGGGAGAGCAGTGTCTGCCGAGATCCAATTGGGATGGCTTTTGGGACTCATGTGGAGTTTTATTATGTAGATGTTTCTTTCCTTTTGTGTGGGGAGAGAGAGAGGGGGAGGGGGGATGAGAGGAGATGATAAAACTTGTATACGATTGAGGGTTAATCAGGGATCTTTTGGACTAACACCCATTTATGTTGGCATCCTTTACACTCATCTTCATCCCACCTCTTACGAAGAGAAGCCTCTAGCAATGCATTAAGGAAAGCTTAGAGCACCCAGTATAATCTAATGATGAAATGATAAAATTCCCAATGCAGAATGAAGTTTCAAAGGTTAGGGTCCCCTTCGTGATGAGTTAGTGATTATACACCCAAGACCATAATAGCTCCTTCATGTTGGCTTAAGGGACTCCAACTCCACTACTCAGGCCTCTTAGATCTGGCCTTGTGCCTTGTCCAAACCTTTCAAAGGATTTCCACCCTAACAGACTCAAGCAACCTTTTCCTTCCTAAGGAGGGAACCAAGTGTTGGCTTTTTTTAAAGACATTCCACCATGGAGACAGGATATGCAAGAGATGGAGAATAGAACAGATATGATTGATAAGTCATGAGTCACATGTATATTATCAATTTATTGAAATTATTGTAATTGACCATAATTGCTAATTCGTGTTTAATATATTATGCATTGTGGTATTCAGGGTTGTGAGACTATGAACGGACTTGTCATGTGGGTTTATTTTCTTGCAATACCTTGAGGTAGTACTTTTCAGGTCTACAAAAGATTTACCACTTGTCTTTATGATTTTGTAGATGTTGAATTGCTGAATGCTGTTGATAGTCACAATCCTGATGTCATTAGATTTCTTACGGTTATGGCAATATGCAATACAGTTATACCCATGAAAAGGTGAGTTTCTCATATTTCCCCCCTTAATCTATTCAACTATGAGCTTAATACCATTCTTAAGATTTTTTTTTTTCGCTCTTCTTATCTTATTGAGCTATGAGCTTAATACCATTATTAAGATCTGAGGCATTGTTGTAAACTCTAGCCCATCGTTTCTTTGTTACAATATTTTTTATTTGATTTATGTAGAAAGAGTGGAACAATATTGTACAAGGCACAATCTCAGGATGAGGAGGCTCTAGTCAATGCCGCCGCTCAATTGCATATGGTTTTTCTAAATAAAAATGCAAATGTTCTTGGTATGACCTGCTCTTAAAAAACCAATTATATTACTGTTTTCTGATAGCCAAGTTTGTTGTTATGTATTTGATGTAGATACTTTCAAATCTATCTTTTTGCAGAAGTAAATTTCAACGGTGTAATTCTGAAGTTTGAAGTATTGGATACTCTAGAGTTTACATCTGATAGAAAAAAGATGTCAGTGGTGGTAAAAGATTGCCAGAATGAAAAGATCTTTCTTTTGTCAAAAGGAGCAGACGAAACTATTCTTCCTTGTGCATCTTCTGGTATGTTTGTTCTTTCATGCACTCTGAGACTTGAGTCAATGTCGCATTTTAATAATTTCATGCGTTCAATGAATTCTGGTCTTTAAATGTCCATAGCCTGGATATGCTTATTCTTTGATGATACTGTCACATCCAATTTGTCAAGTTGACAAGAATATGTGAGTAATGTTGGCAGGCCTTCGCCTTGTCCCCTTCCTTTAGCTCGTAATGTTGACAAGAATATCCTTACAAATGAGAGACATCTAGTTCCGGTTGTACTCTATGTGCTCCTGGCTCGACCTGTTGCAGGCCTTTGCCTTGTCCCCTTCCTTTAGCTCGTAATCAGGGCCTTAGTTGAATTTCACACCACCTGCACTTCCAGAGGACATGTTGTCGATGTCCTGAAAAGGTTATGTGGGTGGAAGCAATGTGCATATGTGATTTAATTGAATAATACATATTGTAAGAGAGTACAATATATCCCTTACAAAATATCATTCTAATAATTCAAAGTGGTGTTTGGGATATCTGGAGAACCAGAGAAGAGGTATCAAGAGTTGAAGGCCTGCTTTTGACATTCTTAAAGTATATATAGGGAATAAAATTAAGAGAACAGTATACAGGTTACATGGCTTTGATGAGGTGGTCGTGACACTCTGGAAAGAAGTTGATTTGTAATTTTGTAAATCCAAACACAACAAAAAAGCACAACAAGAGTCATTGAAATGAAAACATTATTATCCCAGATGTAAGAAATCATATTGTTATATTGCTATAAATCAAGAAACAATACAAATCTCTAGACGTATTGCTTTAAGATTCAGTGTCAATACTAACAGAACCCATTATCTTGGAATTGATATCTTTATATCAATGTAGCCTCTAGATTGATAAATTGGAGCAATGTCTGTCCTGAGTTACTGACATGAAAGAAAAATTGCTAAATTGGACAAAAGGAGAAATGAATGTGGTTCTGTCCCTCCCTTCTCTCACTTGTCATGAGAAAAAGAAGATGAAAAACTGATTTTAGCTTAGACTTTCTCAGTTATCAGTGCATGCATTTTGTTGGAAGTAAGGGTATTGTAGGCTTTTGGCGTGTGGTTAAGTCCCACATATTTTAAGTTCAAGGTTGAAAAAAAAGGACTAAACCCACTCCGAAAGCCTAAAGTACCGTCAACTTATTTTATTTGGACATTACGTGTTTATAAGATATACCTTGCTTCTAATCTAGGACAACAAATAAGGACCCTTACTGAAGCTGTTGAACAATATGCTCAACTGGGACTGCGTACGTTATGTATGGCTTGGCGTGAGCTAAGAGAAGATGAATATCATGAGTGGTCTTTGATGTTCAAAGAGGCAAACAGCACCTTGGTTGATAGGGAGGTATTGACTTGATTAAATTGCTTATACTTTGTGTTATCCATTGTTTGTTGTATACCTACATCAGAGGCAAACGTTTTTACTTTTTTTTTTTTCTTGTGTTCTTCAGTGGAAATTAGCCGAGGTGTGCCAAAAGTTGGAGCACGACCTTGAAATCCTTGGGGTTAGTGCAATAGAAGACCGTCTCCAGGTGAAATTATTAAAAGCTCGATTCCAATTTATGTGTTCCTGTTCATGCTAAAATTTTGCTGAAGTGTTATTTCAGTAAAATATCGTCATAAAGTGACATGTAATTTGTTAATAATAGTTCAAAATTTCATTGGTCACATTTGGCTATGATTTTTAGGATGGGGTTCCAGAAACAATTGAGACACTTAGGGATGCTGGAATCAACTTTTGGATGCTAACTGGTGATAAGCAGAATACAGCTATACAGATTGCACTTTTGTGTAATTTCATATCTCCAGGTAAACTCAAAAGAACTTTTTTTTTTCTGTCAATGAAAATGACAGTGCTATAATTGGCATGATACTCACCACCTAGCCTTAAAGGCAAACTGCGAGGGAAGCGCTGGTCTGTGTGGATTAGTAAAGGTTGATATAACTAGAAATATAAAAGATGAATGATAATATTGATAATATAATGAGATAAAGATACAAA
>JABWDY010034316.1:8578-21669 GCA_013358455.1 Thalictrum thalictroides | reverse complement strand
TATATATATATGGAAGTATCTAAAGGTGCACAAGTTATTCTATTATGTGTATCCTGCCAGTTTATTTTTGTCTCTTTTTTTCTGTGCCTCAAAGAGTAGCCAAGAATTTGGAGAGAATTTTATCAAACCTTTTCATGGGATGATACTGAGGATAATAATCAACACTACTAGGTAAATTGGAAGCACATTTGTGTTTCTAAGGATGATGGGAACTGGGTATCAGGAGGCTCCATGAATTCAACGTTGCCCTTTGGGATAGTGGCTGTGGAAGTTTGGTGAGGACTGAGGAGAGGTTTAGACTTTGGAGAAGGGTAGTGAAATCCAGATATGGGGAGTCTAGCTTTGGCTGGAGTGGCAGTCACCAGTCAGCCTTCTGGACTTAAGCAACCAGAGCGTAGTGTGAGAGCGGGGGCAGGAGCGTGAATATGAACTCATTTTACTTAAAAATTTTAAATATTCATCGCGCCATGAAGGCGTTATATATATACACCAAGCCTTAACAAAAACCACTAACAACCCTTCAGCTAACTAGCATCATTCTAGCGTAACCGAAGCCGGCATCGCACCAGCTTACGAGACCAGCCTATAACGGAGTTCATGATATGGCTTGCACAACAATCTCTTATTTTTGGGATTTAGCTAGAGAACATCATTATGAATAATAGATAGATTTTATATTGAAAGATTGAACTGAAAAAGAAAGAACTGAAACAATTACAGACTGATCAACCGATCATAAGACACTTTTGAAGAAAACAATTAGAATTGAATCCATTGTAGTTAAGAAGATCCTTACTTGAAGGTAACTTAAGAGGATACTTGGAAGTCAAGAATAAAAGAAAAACTTCGACTCTCTAATACCTTGCTTTATATAGGCTATGGAGGCTAAGTTTCAAAGCTCAGGTTTTTTCATGTCTCTTTCCTTTCTAATACCTTGCGTTATATAGGCAAAGGAAAGGGTCAAAGAGTCATTTACATTTATTTGCAAAAGTAAAACATATATGGCTTATAAGTTGCCAACACACAAGTAACTATTTAAAAAGTAAATCATGTGCTGAATGGGGTTGTGGGGTAGGAGAAACAGTGTTGATGCTGACGATGCTGATAAGAACGAATATGCTGACGATGTTGTGGATAAGCATGGCGGTTGTGGTAGAACAATGCTGACGATGAGTGTGCTGATGATGCTGAACAAAAATATAACCTTCTTCCCCTTTTTACTTGGTAGTAAAATGAGTTCTATTGATGAATGAAAGTGTAAAACTACTCAGTGGCTTGGGCTTGTAGCGGGCCAACAAACCCACCAATTACGCTGAAGGCTCCATCCTTCGTCACATGACTGAAGATGATACGTATAACGAAGATGCCATCCTAAGTTATAACGGGCGGTTATGAAGAGCAGTTCTTGGTTGAAACAAGAACCCGGTGACAGCTGTGAACTGACGAGGTTGTGGATGTAGGGAGGGAGGCACTGCTGGTTTAGGCTAAACTTTTCCCACCAGTCGTTAACAAACCAGGAAGGAGGATGAACAATTTCTTCCCCCAATGATAGCCTCTATATATGGTTGGTAGGGCTTGCATTACGAGTCATTAGATTGAAGAAAACTGCCTTATACTTTGTGTAGCTAATGGACTGACTATCAAACTGCTGCTTCTGATTGAGAAATTCTTCTTCTCCTGATTTTCCCCTTGGGAAAATGAGTTCCCATTTATGAAGGGACATTACCCTTTTTATGACGAGATGTGTCTCTTGGACTTCATCAGTCTTCTGCAGATGATTATTCTTGTCACGGCATGCTTGATGAATGCGTATTGATTTTGTGGCGGTTAGGATTTTCTCTGCCCTATAAAAACCCGTCATTGATGCTCTTTGAGGGGTCGGTCGTGACCCAACAGTTGTTGGGCTACGAGCTGCGGGTTAGCTGGTCTTACTCCATTGGTAGTAAGCTTCAATATTACTAGTCACCTCTTCCACATGCTTGGGATACCATATACCCTTTGGCGACGGTTGTTTCTGTGTAGGGAGACCTTTTCCCTTTTCTCTTCCCCATTTTACCATCCCAATGTGATGATCTGTTGCTCTCATCTGACAATATTCCGAATAGGATGGGGGCTCAGGAGCATACGCAGATATGCCACCTTTCATAGATGATAGAGGTCCGTCGGAATATCGATATTAGAAGGTAAGGAATGAAAATGAAAAACACTCTTGAAACTTTAGTTCTGTAAATCAAAAGTTGAATACCAACTAATTACACTTCTATAGGTATTACAAAGACACATGAGATGACATTATTTACCCTTATAAATAATCAAAGCCAAGAGACACTATGTAACATGGACACTCAAAATAGTCAAAAAAATCCGTGTCTGATACACGGACACTCGACACACGTGTCAGACACATGTTGGACACACTTACAAATTGTGCATAATACTGCATATAATTCAGCTTAGAATATGTAATAAAGCCCTGATATATGAAGAAGGCGAAAGAGATGAGCAAGAATTTCTCCCTTCATCAAACTACAATCAAAGAAAAGATAGAAAAAAGGTGAGAAGGAGGGGTGGTATGCTCTATGTGACTATGTGTATTCCCGTGTCGACTTGTTTTAGGATGCCGTGTCAGACATTTTTTATTCCTGTCAGATACTGACACACGTACCCGTGTTAATGTACCAGTGTCAGTGTTACTTAGAAACCAACTAACTAACATGAACTTCAAAATGGAATATAGATATATGTATACATATCGGTAAAACGATTTATAAACAGTTGCAACTAATAAGTTAACTGTTTAGGAATTGTTTTATTATGAATATTTAATTGGACTTATCAGTATGCTAGATTTCAGTTTACTGCTGTAATGATATTAGCATGTGTTCTAGTAATAATTGGTCCATCATTCCTAACCGAATCTGTTTTCTTTTGTTATCGATGCTTGATAGAGCCAAAAGGCCAACTTCTATTGATTAACGGAAAAACTGAAGATGAGGTTTCCAGAAGCTTAGAAAGAGTCTTACTTACAATGAGAATTACAAGCTCAGAACCTAAGGTATGATCATCCTACTACTATTTATTAATTTGGCAATTTAAAAAGATCCCGTCTTTAGTTACAAATAGGAAGATGAAGTTTTTTGCAAGAATTTTCTAGGATTCAGTATTCAGTGAATATTATCTTAGGTATGAGCATTTCCCACCTAAAGAGTTATATCTTTTCTGTCAAATGGTGCTGATTTTAAATTCATGTCATTATTCTAAGCTCTTGTAAGTGTCTGACTGATTGGAGTCTACCTATGCATAAATTTCTGTTGGGAGATACAGAGAAGGATCATCACTAACATATATAAAATTAAAATATAGTCGGTCGGTCCATGAAACTCATGGAAAACCTTCATGTCCCAAATCATGAATCATTTTATTCCTTGTATTGATGAACAAAGTCACCCTTGGAGAAGGAATTGTCTTGGCACAGATGTCCCATAGGGTGTAAGAATCAGCAAATGACAATTCCTTAAATGGTAATGTTTGAAAAAAAAATCTTTGAAAGAGGCTGAGGATTTCAAACCTTTTTTTCTTTTTTTTTGAGGTGGAAAGGGCAGATAGAGGTAGATGTTTAGAAATTGTGGACTGGAGAAGGGGCGTTGTATAAGGAGTTTGAACACTTTTGTGCCATATCAAATAAAAGATTAACCAATTCAGAACCTTACTCCTTTGAATGATGGGGAATTCGGGGATAGGATTCTTTCCCTTTCCTTGATCAGCAGGATGATCAGCAAATTTCACGATCACATAAGATGCTTTTCACGTTGATCATAGTATGCTTTATGACTTTCAGTTTCCATTACCAGTTCTTGGCTCTTTTTCCACGCAGGCATCCTTGGATTATTGGTTGGGAGGTAATCCTGCCAAAGTTGGTGTTCAATCCTTGTTAAAATTTTTACACTTATGAATTAACACACTTTGGAGGAAATAATAAGATCTATACGAGATTTTAATGTTTCTGGGGAATCAATGAGTCACATAATAAATTCTTTGCTGGTATTCTGAAACCTGGTTTAGTATGGAGTTACATCTATGGCTGAAAAGTCTTGCTTGGGCTTGCTGGAGTTGGTGCGAGTCCTTATCAGTATGGCCTTCCCTCTGGAGCCATTCTCACTATTGAGAATAGGATGTAGTGTGTTGGTAATATTGTTCTACCCCATTTCTAGGTCTGCCCACCTATGTTATATCATCGCGCTTCCTCTTGATATTCATTAATTTGGCCATCTCCACAAATTGGAGCTTTTGAAACCATTCATTTAGGATAGAGTACCTTTTTCTTCTATGGGGTATTTGGTTCTTTTTGATATCACAGGCATATTTTGAGTCCCAGGCAGTTTACCTCCCCATTTGATTATTGATAGCCTGGAAGCATTTCTCTTTGATGCATGCAGTGGTAGGATTGGGAAGGTATCACTTTTAAAATATCGGGTCTGTTTGATTCGTGTCAAAAGTTCCCAGGGAAATATCAGATTAAATATAATTTTGGGAAGAAGTTAGTTAGATTTTAGTCAAATAACAGTTTAGATGTCGATCTTAAGGAATTTATTATCAGCTAATTCTTCCAAAATAATTCTGGGAACCATCCTAAAAATAATTCCCTATAAATCAGGCTTAAATCGTGGGAATATTTTGATTACACTGGTTTTATGTAACCGTTATTATAGGGACTCTTAGATTCTATTGCCGTTATTTTAGCGATTTTGTTACTAAATTACAGCGAAACTGTATAAACCGATTTTTCTAACCCAATATTTTCGTGGGAATTATTCCCCCGACAGACCCATCGTTTTCAAGGGATTCGTTGAGTTTCTTCAACAGAATAGGGCCTAATGCCTACAACTTTTGTAGGGAACTATTTTTTTTTCATATAAAGTCCACACAGAATTTGGCTAACCAAATTTACCATTATATTCTTCATATCTGTAATCTGTTGGGAAACATCAATCTCATGGTGTTACATTTTGTTGTTTGCCCAATTGTTCTTTTCACTGGATGTGCCCTGCATCTCATGTAAAGTTTGCATTATTCTTGTTATGTCGTAGATATCATGTCCGTTTCAATATCTTTCCATCTTTTCAGTTCTCACTGTATTCTTTCATGAAAGGATGTGGCATTTGTTGTTGATGGATGGGCACTTGAAATAGCACTTAAGCACTATCAGAGAGCATTTACTGAATTAGCTATATTGTCAAAGACTGCTATCTGCTGTCGTGTAACACCATCACAAAAGGCACAGGTGCTCCCTTTTTTTTAATTAATCTTATTTTTTGCAACTTCAGTACTTAAACGAATCACCTACATGTTATTGCGTTAAAGTTTAAGTCGTTAACTAAATATTTACAAAACAACAGGGGCAATCAACTAGCAAA
Organism: Thalictrum thalictroides; assembly: GCA_013358455.1. Taxonomy (NCBI): domain Eukaryota; kingdom Viridiplantae; phylum Streptophyta; class Magnoliopsida; order Ranunculales; family Ranunculaceae; genus Thalictrum; species Thalictrum thalictroides. The sequence continues at coordinate 16,255 of JABWDY010034316.1, read as the reverse complement.
GAAACAAGTTACAACTTGATGAAAAAAGAAGTGATATTTCAGCAAATGCTAATGAATTACAAAAGAAGGAACCTGAAAAAAATATAAGATAACATCTGCATGCATACAACATGTGCAAGAGATTAAAACCCAACAACTTAATATGTTAAAGATATATTTGTTTCCAATATGCGACCCTTGAGTGGAGCATCTTATCATCTTATATATTATGAAGCAAGGCTTTAATTGCACGATGTGGGGCAATATATCTAAATAGAAACCACCATGCCCCGGGATTGTGGTGTGACTCTTAAGCAGTTAAGCGAGATGCATGGATTTGTGGGTGGTGTGGACTGTGGAGCACATAAGCCTTTAGGCAGGTGCCGTGTTAAATTTGGAGCAACCAACTCAAAACCAATTGGTAATGAGTGCAATGGCCCCATGATCATTTGATGCAAGGCTCTAAATACCCAATGCATGGCTATAAATCTTAAGGCATACCATTAACTTTTTTAACAAGATGTTGACAAATTTTTTGATTTTTATTTTTTGGATTCAAACATAAATTTGATGCTAACAAAATGTTAATTAGCATTTTGAATTTGTATACTTAACTATCTAAATTATCTTAATTAAACAGAAAAAAAATCATTATAAAGTATCCCTTGCAATCCACAGATTCCTTTAGTTGTTATTAACATCTGCATACAATTAATGTTCTGGTTTTACACTTATAGTTCATCTTGCTGTACACATTACATTTAAGTGATCTGGATGTTTGTTCACTCTCAAACTGGAACTTGGCATCTGTAGGCACTTAATATCCTATATCTAATAACCTGTTATCTCTCAAGCTAGTGAAATCAATTTCTATAATAGTACGTTATAATTGAAATATCCTTTTTGTTTAACTTTTGAGCGTCTACAGCTTGTGGAACTCCTGAAATCATGTGACTACCGAACATTGGCCATCGGTGATGGTGGAAATGATGTTAGGATGATACAAACGGCTGACATTGGCGTTGGAATTAGTGGGAGGGAAGGTATGCAAGCTGCAAGGGCTGCTGATTATAGCATTGGAAGTAAGTTTTTTCATCAAAGTATTTCAATATATAAAATATTATTTTTAGAAGGATGAATCTGTGTTGGTCATTTTTCTGCGACGGCTGTTTGATCATAGGTCTTGAGTATTAGTATGCTACATTTTATCACCAAAAGTGCTCCATCACACTCCCTTCGAAATGAGATTATTTTATCTCATCTGTTATGCTTTAAGATTTGATTCAATATTCATATATCATAATGCCCAAAGGATATGAAAAAGTGTTGTCGGTCTTCTTATATTATGGAAGAATGGGGCTTATTTAACAGGAATCGTGAATCTTTCCAAAAAAGAAAGTTCTATAATAATGTTGGGTTGATAATATGGTTAATGTGCTATATTTGCTTTCTGATTGATTAAGATAATCTACCACTACAAGAGGGAAAAAGAAAATTATACAACCAATATGTTACTCCCACATGATTACCCAAAACCGTATGACACAGTCACAAGTGATATGGAAACAAGATGTGATCTAGCTTTAAAGTATTCGACGGCAAAATCTGTTAATTCCTCGACCTTTAATCCGAAAGAGTAAAATACCTTTGATAGACAAAATAACCTCTTACCAACAAAATGGCCCCATTTTTTCATGCCAAATGGCTCGCATTACTTTGAATGGCAACACTTTATAACTGGTTGCAAACTGAGGAGATTGGGCTTGTATATGATAAGGAGATCCCTCACTTGACTAGGACATGCCCAGGTTAGGCTTAAAACTAACTTGCAAATTGACCAAATTCTCCATGAGAAAAGAATGTAAAAGAACTTGATTGATCGACTCCCTATTTGATTGACATCTGATCAGTATCTTCTTAAGCTTCTAAATTTTGTCTATGGTAAGTATACATTCTCAAGATGCACAACAAACAAAAACCAAAAATCTTGGTTGAAATGTGGATATCGGGATCCTAAACTAAGGAAAAAGTGTTAAATAGGCTCACTTACTCTTGGAGGTGTTTTTTTTTCTCACCCTTGCTGCCAAAATCAGAGGACACACAATATACTTTATTGGACCTAGATGGGAATGAGTTACGAAGATTACCTCTAGAACATATTAGAAATAGTATTGAGCGGATGATAAGAGCTGTTTGATGCTCTGGAAAAAGACCAGGCTTCACTTGTGATTGAACACTCTGTTTCTTGGATGGACTGATCATGGCCCATAGGTCTCTCAACTATCGACTTTACTTCAATACTTCCATCTCGAATGACCCTGCTTGAAGAAGCTACATGCTTTGACGGTCGATTCTGGAAAAAGATAATTATAAAGAAATGAAAATTTTCATGTATATCTTTTCTGTTTTTTGGATGTACATTTTACTTGCTGCTTTGAAAATAATAACGTTGTATTTATAGTAGCTGGATTTATTATAGCTTAGGAAGAGAGTGATCAACTTGATGGTTTGGCTTGCTCTGTTTATTATTTAAATTCAGCTTTAGAGATAAATGTTTCAAATTTGTATGTAAAACTGTTTCCCCATTCTGCAGAATTCAGGTTTCTTAAAAGATTGATACTCGTCCATGGCCGTTACTCATACAACCGCACAGCATTTTTGTCTCAATATTCCTTCTACAAATCTCTGTTATTATGCTTTATACAGATACTGTAAGTTTCCTTTTAAATGCTTTATGTCAATAAATTGTTTTCATGTGTATCTTGTTTCTCTCAAATATTTACAAGTAATTACTTTCAGTGCACCTCTGTGATTCTGATACTCCAAAACCTCTTCAGTTTTTCTTTTATTTCAGGTATCTCCGGGACCAGTTTGTTCAATTCTGTAAGTCTGATGGCTTACAACGTCTTCTACACCAGTATTCCTGTTTTAGCCAGTGTGCTGGATAAAGATCTTAGTGAAAAAACTGTAATGCAAAACCCACAGATTCTCTTTTATTGCCAGGCAGGAAGGTTAGGGGTTTGTCTTCCTTTTATATTACTTCATAATTCATATACATTATATTGTATTGGGATTGTGATCGCCACTTATTAGAACTATAGTTTCATAGGATGTACCGATGTACTATGGGAATAGGTAGTTTACTGCCTCGGGTTTATGAATTTTCTGCTGGTGCACTAAGCAACTATTATTCTTGAAACCAGGCTTTTGAATCCAAGCACATTTGCTGGGTGGTTTGGACGGTCTCTATTCCATGTAAGTGCACTCTTCTCTGTACTTCACATACAGTCACCTTAATAGAATCTCTGCAGAGGTATTAATGTAAAATATAGTGTTTATTGTAGAAAATGCGCATCATCTCCTAGAATAGAACTAAAGATACCAAAAAATAATAGGTCAGACTCCCACGATTCTAGATATTAATTGTTGTTTTATAACTAAGTTTATAGGTCATATACTCCTATCCATACACATTTTTTACATATTTGTTTGCCCGACATGGCTACCACAATGGTTCTCAATGACATTTTCTTTTCTTTGAATATCAACCCGTTTTGCAACCATGCTAAACAGTAAACACTCATTTGGTCTGAGAGACGAATTTGATTGGATGAACATATGCAGAGTCGCAGAGAGTGATACAGCACAGAAAGATGCTATTTTTGGAGACCAGTAGTCATCTGCAACAAGGACTCCCATTTCTAACATATGTATGCAGCATATCTGTTGGCTGCAACTAAAACTTACAAGTCATGTTTTATTCATCACATTCCATAAAAGGATCCATTTTCCCACTGTTCTTTATTGAATGGTGTGTGCTCAGCTATCTTCTGGTCCCATCAACCTACCTGCTACTCACGTTACAACAAATTCGAAACCAAGTTAATTGTAAGTACCAAATCTATGTGCAAGATTATAAACATCTCCAAGCGACTGAGAGATCAAAATAATACACTAAACAAGATGCACACATCTAAAATCACAAACAGTCCAACGACAGGCAGTTATGAAATCAAAACTCAGCGATAGTGAATGAAATGGCTTTGGGTAAGTGGGCAAAGGGGTGCCAACTTAATTGGGATGTCATAGTTTTCTCACTTTCTGTAGATGCTCAGTCACCCTCTGTCGTGTCTTCTTGTACAGTTTGTTTGCTATTATTTAAAATTGATTCAAATTTAATAAATTTGAGAAAATATGAAGAATTCAAGACAAAATGATATGATTGCCAATTACCATCATAAAAGTTCAGCACTTCAGCTTAGTATAGTTGATGTAGTGGAAGTATAGTGTTCCATGCTTCCCAGGTTTTTATCATCCATAACTAGACCGAGATTGTACTGCAGGCTGTTGTTGTGTTCCTTATTAGCATTCATGTATACGCGTACGAGAAAAGTGAGATGGAAGAGCTAGCGATGGTCGCACTCTCAGGATGTATTTGGTTGCAGGCTTTTGTTGTAACCATGGAGACAAAGTAAGCACTTTGTAATCACTTTTCCATTATTGTCTAGTGTCCATCTTTCACTGTCCTTGCGAGTACGTTTCACACAATTTCGTAATGTGCCCGAGTTCGTGTTTCGTGTATGCAGTTCCTTTACAGTGTTACAACATCTTGCAATCTGGGGTAATTTAGCTGGATTTTATTTCCTTAACTTGATTGTGAGTACCCTGCCATCATCCGGAATGTACACAATCATGTTTCGACTCTGTAGACAGCCTTCTTACTGGATAACCATGTTTGTAAGTAAATCTGACACAGCATTTACATCTGACTAGTTTTGATTTGAGCGGTTCAAATTCAGATGTGCGGAACTTTTTAATTTTTGTCTGATACTTCCTCAAATTCTGATTTCAGCTCATAGTGGCAGTTGGAATGGGACCAGTGCTAGCCTTGAAGTATTTCCGATATACTTACAGGTCCAGTGCTATTAATATACTTCAGCAGGCAGAACGCTCAGGTGGGCCCATCCTGTCCCTTGAAACTATGGAGCCACAATCAAGAGCCACGGATAAAGATGTTGCTTCATTGTCTATAACTCAACCAAGAAATAGGAACTCAGTATATGAACCATTACTGTCTGAGTCACCATCAGCTACAAGAAGATCTTTAGGATTTGCCACACAGATTGATTCCTTTCAGCCCACCCAATCCAGATTGTCTACAAGCTATTCCAGAAATTATAAAAATAATTGAGTCTTCCAGGTTCTTTTTTGTTGTTATATATAGGCACAGGCAGTTGAACATAATTGTTGTATAATGTATATTATTGAGGTTACTAGTGGAAATTTTTTTTCTCCCTGCTTACAAAAGTTGTGTACAAGTATTTTTTAATCTTACTCATATGAAACATGTAACAGATGTTGCACAACCAAGGTACATCTATATAAACTGCAGAAAGCTCCACATTTGTGTTTCTGACTTTGTTTTAGATTTTATCAGTCCTTGTGTTATGACACAGATCTATTATTAAAAAAAAGGTATATGTTGTTTTCGAGCAACATGCATGGATTCTGGTTTTGTTATGTGATTCACCACAAATGAATGCAATGTGATATTGGGAACTTTCAATTTTAGGTTACAAATTTCATATCAACTGTAACATGTATGTTGTCATGCAAGATAGGAGTAGGATAAGGTTCTAAACCCTAAAGCAGACTAAATATTGCCTTCTGAATACCATTGGATGAATGGTACATGTTCAGAACTCTATTAAGTGTTCAATTTATTTATTTATTACTTTTTTGCAAAATGAAGTACATTCATGGCAAGGATGAGTACATATATTGAGAAAAGTTTTCATTGAGTTGAAGGAGAAGGTGTAATATTCATTTCTAAGAGCTGCAAGCTAGCCTGCTAGCATCATAGTTCATTTACGCCGATCTATTTTCGTGTTGTTTGTAGTAAACAGCCTATGAATTATCACATCAGTGCGTTCTTAGAATTGATCTGATTTGTGCTTTTAATGATTGAGAAGTTAAAATGAATTAAAAGTTCCAGATGGGGCACCTCTTTAAAAGCATAACTTGTAAAATTAATGACATGCAAAATGAAGATGAGAAGACTGTAACTTGAACTTCTTTTTAAGAAACGCAAGTCTTTTCATCTTTCTTAGGTCTTGGTTCTTGCTTATAAAACCAACCTTTCTGATCATTTGCTTCACACATTTTCACATTATCTTATAGGTCACAAGTGTTATATCCATGGCTTTCAAAACTTTTCTTCTTCTACTATCAATTTCATGCGTCGTTGGGGCAGTCACTGTTTCAATCAAGGAACAGCCTATTACGCGAGGGTTTAACCTTAAGGCTCGGCTGCTCTATGGCGAGAGTACTAGTGGAGGTCTTGGAGATTGCTGGAGTGCTTTACTTGAGTTAAAGGCATGCACGAATGAGATAGTAATTTTCTTTCTAAATGGTGAGAGCTATCTTGGTCTTGACTGTTGTCGTGCAATTCGCATCATCACTCGTGATTGCTGGCCTAGTATGCTTACTTCCCTCGGTTTTACTTCCCAAGAGGGTGATATACTTAGAGACTACTGTGATGCATTGCCAACTTCTTCTGTCTCGCCTATTCAGGCTCCAGTCAAAGCACCTATTGGTATGGTGTAGGCTTTAGTACGAGAAGCTTTTGTTAGTAATAAAATGTCTTTCTGTTGAAGTTTGAATGAAAAATTGTGGATGTTTTGTTTGGTATTCTCATTTGTGTGAATGATTGAATTGGTTTTGATCTTGTTATCTAATCAAGTAATTATTTACACTTCGTTCAGAATTTTTTAGCTGCAATGAAATGAGAGAAACTTCAGTTGCTTCAGAACAATAGCCTGTAGCCCCTGGCATCTATGTTCTGATGGAGTAAAAGCAATATAAACTACTCATTAGATTGTCGTATTAAATCAGGTTTATTTCTCCAACCCATCTCCAGAAAGACAGACAACTATTAGTATCTCGAACCACACTTCTCAATGAACAGATGCCTCATTTGAATGAGATAGTGGGCATTGGTCCTTCACTCACTGTCCTAACTGTGAAACTATACCCTAAGAATTAAAACATTTTAAGATAGGGAAGCACTATGACCAATTCATTGCCTGAGAGCCTGAGAGCCTAACAAGAACTCTGATTCATTTTCCCTATTGTTTCAGTAGTCACTAGGCAGTACAACTATTTTATGTCCCTTAGACCTGTTGAAGAGTGATGGAAAGCCTAAAACAGCACTGTTTTTGTTGATCATCCATGGTGCAAGCAGCACATAACATTCTCCATAATGATGGAGGAAAAGCTCATTAGCACCATGCCAGGAAATTCAAGGCTCACAACTTGGAGGAAGCTGAACTTTCAGCATGGAAGTCATTTACAAAGTCAAGAGATAAGAGACTTTTGTTGTGCAATGTTACACATATATTGAACTCCAGTCAACTACCGTGACCATATGGGAAAAATCAGAAATAATGGATACCTTTGCGGCTTTGCCTCCATAGAAATTACACATCCTATATAGCTTCCCTAAATGCAGTTCTTTTTTGATAAATTATAGCATTTTCCAGTCACTGACTATATCAACCACAACTACAGGGATAAAGGGACCCAACACATTATGTTAACACAAGTCCTTAGCTCTCAGCTGCCAAACTTAAAAAATAAAATAAAAATAAAAATCAGAATTCAGAAGCAAGCAACTAAGAAGCAATATATCACTGAAAC
>JABWDY010034311.1:32205-42898 GCA_013358455.1 Thalictrum thalictroides | reverse complement strand
CACTATACTTAAAAATTGTAATTAATTAGTGATTAATCTTTTTGTTAATTCATTTATTTGATGATGAAAACATATTTTGTGAGTGTTTGACATCGTAAGAGAAGTTGTCTGGTGGATGGATGGTGGAGCTATAAATTATAATGTGAGGAGAGAAAGAAACGCGAAAAAGTAAACGCTCAATAAAGTCATGCTTTGCTATCCATATATATTTGCAGGCTTTTTTAATACCTTAATCTGTCCCCAGTCCATTAAATTAACTAATTAACACAAATTAGAATTGATAACTATTATATAGTTTAAATACATACTTTGAGCTCGTTGATCAATTGCTAATTTATCTTTTTGGATTATGTTGGAACAGATTTTTGAATGCTGGAGTATTTGGTAATGGGACTGAATCTAGCCACACATTACCTTATTCTGCAACAAGAGCAGCTATGTTGGTGAGGATCAACACACTCCTCCAAGGATACTCGGGAATTCGTTTCGAAATTTTGGAAGCCATTACCAAGTTTCTCAATAACAACATCACTCCATGTTTACCTCTTAGAGGTACAATCACTGCATCAGGTGATCTTGTCCCTCTTTCGTACATTGCTGGGCTTTTGACAGGTCGACCCAATTCCAAGGCAGTTGGCCCCAATGGCGAATCTCTTAATGCTGAGCAAGCCTTCAACTTAGCTGGTATTAGCAGTGGATTCTTTGAGTTACAGCCCAAGGAAGGTCTTGCTCTTGTAAATGGTACTGCAGTGGGGTCAGGCTTAGCCTCAATGGTTTTATTTGACGCCAATATCCTTGCAGTTATGTCAGAAGTCCTGTCAGCGATCTTTGCCGAAGTCATGCAAGGTAAACCAGAGTTTACTGATCATTTGACTCACAAACTAAAGCACCACCCAGGTCAAATTGAGGCTGCAGCCATTATGGAACATATTTTAGATGGTAGTTCTTATGTGAAAGCTGCTAAGAAGCTACATGAAACTGATCCTTTACAGAAGCCTAAGCAAGATCGGTATGCTCTGCGTACCTCTCCACAATGGCTAGGCCCTCAGATAGAAGTCATCCGATCGTCCACCAAATCCATTGAGCGTGAAATAAACTCTGTCAATGACAATCCATTGATTGATGTATCAAGAAACAAGGCCATACATGGTGGGAACTTCCAAGGGACTCCTATTGGAGTGTCAATGGACAATACAAGATTAGCAATTGCTTCCATTGGGAAACTAATGTTTGCACAATTCTCTGAACTTGTTAATGATTTCTACAACAATGGGTTGCCTTCAAATCTGTCAGGTGGAAGGAATCCTAGCTTGGATTATGGTTTCAAGGGTGCTGAGATTGCAATGGCTTCCTACTGTTCTGAATTACAGTTCCTTGCCAATCCAGTAACTAACCATGTTCAAAGTGCAGAGCAACACAATCAAGATGTTAACTCCTTGGGATTAATTTCTTCTCGAAAAACAGCTGAAGCCGTGGACATCTTGAAGCTCATGTCATCCACTTTCCTAGTTGCACTTTGCCAATCAATTGATTTGAGGCATTTGGAGGAGAACTTGAAGAGCACAGTGAAGAACACAGTAAGTCAAGTAGCTAAGAGAGTACTAACTATGGGAGTTAATGGGGAGCTCCACCCATCAAGATTCTGCGAGAAGGACTTACTCAAGGTGGTTGATCGGGAATATGTCTTTTCCTACATTGACGATTCATGCAGCGCTACATACCCTTTGATGCAGAAGTTGAGGCAAGTTCTTGTTGAACATGCACTACTCAACGGAGAGAAAGAGAAAACCTCAAGCAATTCGATCTTCCAGAAGATCGGGGCCTTTGAAGAAGAACTGAAGAACCTTTTACCTAAGGAGGTTGAGAGTACAAGAACATTGTATGAGACTGGAACATTGCCAATTGCTAACCAAATAAAAGAATGCAGGTCATACCCATTGTACAAGTTTGTGAGGGAAGAGTTGGATACTGGACTACTCACTGGAGAGAAAGCCCTATCACCGGGTGAGGTTTTCGACAAGGTGTTTACTGCTATGTGCAATGGGAAGATGATCGATCCCCTACTCGACTGTTTAAGTGGTTGGAACGGTGAACCACTTCCAATTTGTTAAGTACACTTAGAGCTTCATGGAATTGTTTCTTGTTTCTTTATTCATCATCTTACTGTCAATCTGTAAAATGTGGTTTTTGACCATAAGGGATAATGTGCTTTCCGGAATCTATATAAATAATAGTATTGTTTATTATATTTGACAGTTTTTATCAAATTGTTGGATGTATGGCATGTCATTATCACTTATCAGTTCTGTTCTAGCTATCATAGTTGAAGAAGTATTGGAAAATCAATTTTAGTGTCTCAGAATGGTAAACCATTACGCAAATAAGCCATGCCATACGACTATTGTATTAATGTTCTGATCACTAAAACGTTAACGTATGGTTGCTATTCCTCATATATGAAACACAGGTTGGAAAAGTGTTTGGACTTTATGGCATCAAAGCAATATTATTCATCATGAGCTCAAAATTAAATAAACTTACTGATGCTTGTCATGGTCACCTATGAACTGGCAATTACTCTTTTTAGCCTAGTTCAAAGTACAAACTAACTTAGGTGGTGTTTGTTTTTTCAATTATAGTGCTTCTGATAGCTTATAAGTTATTAGAAAACCATAAATGGTGTTTGTTTTTATGGGTAGTTATGGTCTTATAAGATAATCTAGTAGAAAATGGCCTAAAAAGTGGCGGTTACTATAAGCTATATTTTCAAGCTTATAGCTAGTAGCTAGTAGCTTATAAGCTATAAGCTATCAGATAAAAAAACAAACAGCACCTTAATATCGATATTAGCTGCAACTTGCAACATCCAGAGCATCAGCTGCCTTTTGGGGAATATCTCTGCAAATGGAATCCTATAGATGGAGACAAAAAGGTTCTTACAAAATACTATGGCGTTTTTTACAATAAATTCAAAATACTATGTCAAGTTATTTCTATTATCAGAATTTAACACCCACCCATGACCCATTCATGATCCACTGAAGGAAAACGTCTTGGTAAGCAACCATGAACCATACATAGTTAAAATAGTAGGTCGAAATGGGATTCGTTGGTCACCAGACAACAATATTATTGGTGACAAGTGGGGAGATCGTGTTCATATCAAATGCTAGTCAGCTTCACCAACTCCAAAACATTTCTGTGCCTAGTTCCATGTAGGACGATTGCCCACCCAGCATTAACACACCAACCACGCAAAATATTTTTCTACAAACCAAATGATCAATAATTCTCCAAGTCCATCAACTACTTTTAGAGACCTGAATCAGTTGTCCACACATACCTTTCTCTACCCAATTTGTGGTACCTATGCACAATTTCGAACAAATTTCAAGTTCACAATTCATATCCACTGAAACAATGGTTCAAGCTGATATTTAGTACTTAGTTTTGGAGAGCAAATCAATTCCTGAAACGTCTGCATGGAAAAGCTTCAGTTCACTTCACATCTTAAAACATAGCTTGCTTACAACACCACTTACAAAAACAAAATTCCCAATCAGATTCATACATACATTTATCCCCCTCCAAAAAATATGTGCAATTCAACAAGGACACACAGATTGAATTGATGTATACTTTCAGAAACAGTACTAGAGTGAAATTATGCTGTTGGTTTATTGTTTATGTTGCTGGCTTGTTGCACATAACAACCATGATACAAAACTAGATTGAATTGGTCTTTCTTGCATCAATTGAAATTTCCAATGAAACAACCACGCATCTTGCCTTAAAATGAGGCTAAGGAATTCACTTGCCAAACGATCCTGTTGTGAAAGAGTAATAACTGTAATCCCACTATTATAATGCCTTTCAATGAAACAACTGTGTACCTTACAGCTAAGGAATACACTTGCCACGCGAACCTGTTGTGAAAAGAGTATAACTGTAATCCTGCTATTAGAATACCTTCCAACGATATCCTTTGATCTACCTCCCCAGGTTTCTTGTAATGAGCAAACATGATGATGAATGCACATCAAGGCAACTTTGTACAAAAAATTTACATTATGCATATATCCTGCCGTAACAAAAGTGGACAATATCCACCAAAAGAAACTTGTGTAAGAAGTACATTTACATCACACCGGCAACAAAATCAGGTAGAGTACAACATCAGGTGTCTACCCAAAACTTTCACAGTTGCCCTGCAAGCAATACACATTGCTTTTACTATATATGCCTTACCTGAAGTGGATGATTCACATTTTCATACTTACTTTGAATTCCAGCAAAAGGAAATTGTGTGGGACTTTCTGTAACACCAGGGAGAATCATTTGCAGTTAGTGCAACATGTTAGAATAATATAAAGAAAGCTGCTCACTTGCTCAGCCTATGTAAATTTACCATCAATCCAACATCTTGTCCAATCAATCATCATCGGATAAGTAAACAACATCTGCAGCTGTACCTGTGCGAACTGAAGGCTCGCGTAAACCACCTGTAATCTTCAGTCCGGCTGCGTCCCTTGCGTTGATGATTTGCCCACAATCTTGCAGTGGTGGCAGTAAGTTGGGTGGGTTTGGACTAGGGTGTCTTTCCACGTCCATGCGAAGCTCAAGTGCTGACAAAGAAGAATGGTGAGAACTTCGAAATGCAGCCATGTTTTCTGATTGATGGGTTCTGTTAAAAGGTCCTGGCATGTGGGTAGGCTGGGGAGGAGTACGTTGTGGATGAACAGAAGAAGCACTGGTGGGATTACTGAGTGATCGCTGACCAGGCAACACACATGAGAGAGGTGAGAGACTGGGTGCTTGCATAGATGTTGTTGGTCTAAAACGTTGCAAATGTGGGGCTGGGGCACGCATTTCAGTTCTAATATGATGGTTCCCAAACGGGGTACGGACTTGGCCAAAATGTGATCTGATTGGATTGCTTGAGAAAAGTGCTGAGGGTTGATGAACCATCTGCACTGGTGGGATTGGAAGTGGAGCTGCTCGTGGACCAGGCACAGGTGCAGGACTTTGTGCAGCTTGCTGCAACGGCGAGCGCAACATCTGCTGCATGAATCCTGGAGGTGCACCTAAAAGAATAACAGTCACATTTTGACAAAATAGGTGACAAGCTTCAAGTCACAACTAACACGACTTTTATCCATAGATCAGGCCTATATATGTGCAATGCCTCTACATCAACTTCAACAGGGTTTTACTAAAACCTTCAGTTCTTGTATCTAAATGATTGTCGAAACTGACTTCAAAGCTTAATATCTCTCTTCAATAGTAAGGCCCATTATTTTTGGGCGGATCCAAAGTCTGATGCAGATAAAAACACATCCCAAAGAATTTTATCTGTGTCGTAGTTGTATGTGGGCATGTGGGTCAAATCAAAAGATGCCATGTGTCCAAAAAACTAAAACCTATGTATGGGTGCGGTGAACCCTGGTGGGTAAATGGTCATTTCTCACCTAATTTATAACACATGTCAGCTGTTAATTAGTCCCACACGCACCACACACTAAAAGAAACACATTAAATTTTTTGAAACACATCCCCACCCTACAATAACACTATAGTGGGCTTAAACCATCAGTGAGATCTGACCCCAATGAGAATTGACACGTTAGACCATATAAACAGCCTGACTCGTCGTTAGCCACACTATGTGATTTACGCTCATATTCGCAATGGTTTCTTCTCTCTCACTCCTCCTAGCTCCTCTCGGGAAGATTTTGTGTTATTTTTAAGTCTATCAGATTTGGACCTAGCCCAAAAATAAAAAGGTACTAGTACATAAACTAATAAAACTTATTCATAACCTTTACCATGGAACAACTAAAAGTCAGCTACTAAGTCCTGTCATTAGAATGATTAAGAGTTTCAGATAAGCTCCTGTATAAGTTATGTACCTTGTTGCTGTCCAGAAGATCCAGTCCTAGATTCACATTTCAACCTGAATGCCTCAGCCAAACTCCGATTCAAATTTACTATTTTGTAATTTGTCTCAAGTGCCTTCTTCTTCTTCACAAATTCTAGCTCGGCGTTCTGGAGCATGGTGTTATACTTCCTTCGAATCTCTTCTAACTCCTTTTCACATTCAGAACTGAGCCGCATTTTCTATTCATCAAACAAAGTTCAAAGACATCAAAAAGAAATAGAGGATCAATAAGTGCTACCTTCAATCGACATTCAACATGGAAAGGGTATAAAACCAAAAATTAAGCATCTATGAAACGAACCTCCTCTTCATGCATCTTGAACGTGTGTTCTTCTTCTTTACGTATTCGTCCAAGCTCATTTTGAAGTGGGTCAAGAAATATTTGTTGAGAAACCTGGGGGGTGACAGGAGCACTCTGCGGAGGTAGGGAACTGTAGTCTGGAGAGATGCGCATGGTCCTACAGTCTGACAAACGAGAACCAATTCCAGTCACTGATGATTCAACCGGCAGTCGAGATTGTGCATTGGGTCGTGAATAAAAGTGATTCAACAGTTCAGATTGCTGCACAGACGGTGGTTGTGCCGGAACATGGGTAGAAGAACAAGGATCAGGGTGGTTAAATAGCTCATTTTGGTCCTCCACGGGTGACCCTATTTGGAGCTCAGAAGGTTGAAGCAAAATTTGCCTTTCGTTTCTTTGCATCTGATCAGTACATGTAACTGTAGGTAATTCGATTTGACTAGATACAGTGGAGGGTGGATCTGCTGATGGACCTAGATCTTGAATTTGTTGAGAGTGAGCATGGGTGAACCGACTGTCCAGCAGTGGCCAAGGGTGATCATTTAATACATCTTGAATTGATTGCTCCATGGCTGGTGGCAGTTCTGGCACTGGTTGAGCAGCAGCAGCAGCATTCCTGAACTGATTGCCTGCCAGTGTGTCAGCGTGATTCAAGGGTTCGTGTTGGTCCTCCACAGGTGGCCGTAGTTGAGTTCCAAACTGTTGATGGGAGATCTGCCTTTCATTCCTTTGCTCTTGATTAATGCAGGTGCTTGCAGATACTTCAAGTTGACTATGTTCAGTGGACAATGCATCTGGCAATGGAGTTGGAGCTTGAGTCTGTTCAGAAGCAGCACGCCCAAAATGATTGTCAGGTACTGGCCCGAAGCAATCAATCATTGGACCTTGGTCTTCACATGGTGCTCGTCTTTGAGTTTCAAACTGTTGAAGCGATACATTAGGTTCCTGATCAACCCGCGCACATGCCTGTACATCAGATTGAGTGGGTTCAGTGGACAGTGTATCTGCTCCTGGAGACAGCTGCAACTGCACAGCAGATGGTACAACAAGGGTGTCATCAATGACTTGATTGGATGATACAGCATCAACTTCCAGTAGCGCCCGAATTTCAACTTGGGATTCATTTACAACGTTACATTCAAACACTTCTTCATCAATCATTGCATCATGGTCTTCGCATGGTGCTCGTATTTGAGCTTCAAACGGTTGAAGTGATACATTAGGTTCCCGATCCACCCGGACATATGCCTGCACATCAGATTGAGAGGGTTCATTCGACAGTGTATCTGCTACTGGAGACAGCTGCAACTGCACAGCAGATGGTACAATAGTGGTGTCATCATTGACTGCATTGCACAGTACAGCATCAGCTGCTTGTAGTACCTGAATTCCAACTTGGGATTCATTTGAAACGTTAGATTCAGACACTTCTACATCAACCATTGCATCTTGGTCTTCACAGGGTGCTCCTATTTGAGCTTCAAACGGTTGAAGTGATACATTAGGTTCCCGATCAACCCGTGCACATGCCTGCACATCAGATTGAGAGGGTTCATTCGACAGTGTATCTGCTACTGGAGACAGCTGCAACTGCACCGCAAATGGTACCATAGTGGTGTCATCATTGACTGCATTGCACAGTACAGCATCAGCTGCCCGTAGCACCTGAATTCCAACTTGGGATTCATTTGAAACATTAGATTCAGACACTTCTACATCGACCATTGCATCTTGGTCTTCGCATGGTTCTTGTATTTGAGCATCAAACTGTTGAAGTAATACATTAGGTTCCTGATGAACTCGTGCACATGCCTGTACATCAGATTGAGTGAGTCCATTGGGCAGTGAATCTGCTTGAGAAAGCTGCAACTGCACATCAGATAGTACAACAGGGGTGTCACCATTGACTTGATTGCATGCTACAGCATCAGCTGCCCACAGCGCCTGGATATCAACTTGGGATTCATTTGAGACGTTATATTTAGACACTTCTACATCATACAAATCAGGTTCCGCTGGCTCGGCATTTTCATCAACAGTAACCTGACCACAAATGGAATTAAAACAAAGTGAATTGGGCTAAGATCCACAACTCCAATTTAACATAGGCTCTAGTCCAACAATGTTTCGATATACACTCGTAGTCCCTACATATGAATAGAGTATAGTTGACTACTTTTTGGGTGTTCAACCAAATGATTTTCATGGTTGGAGTCTCCCTTGATGTCTTAACATGATTATACAAAAAAAGGATTATTTTAAACATGTCAGATTAGAGCTCCAATCAATTTGATTAGACTTTTAATCTATCCGTTTGCAGCTCTAATCAGTGCACATGCCCAACTAATAAGTGGTCTAATCTGTTCACATGGCCTGATTAGAAGTCTAACAAGTCTGATTAGAGTTCTAATCAGTCCAACAGGCCAGCTGATTAGACACTAACAACCCCAACTGATAAAGTACAATCCAAATCTCCCAAGGTCACATGGTACTGATGGTAAGAGAAGTCAAAGTGCTTCTCCCTAAGAGTTAACGTGCACACAAAAATTCCATGTGGACCAGGAGGACTACAAACAAATCGGGCCACTATGATTTCCTACTCACCAAACAAAAACCGAATCAGGCCTGTTGGTCCAATTCTTTGGTTAGAAAAATTCTGCAGGTTAACTCTAAACAATGATCTTGAGCCTCAATATACATAAGACAAGGATGCTTTTTATGTATAGGTAGGGAACAGTACAGACATGCATTTAGCCATTTACCTAGATCTCCAATTATTTATCCACACCGGAACCCAACATGAGAGTTGCAAAACCAAGCATAACAAGAGACTTCAGAGAAAAGAGCCATCGAGTAAAGCAGAAAGATACACCGAAAAATTGGTGTATACCTGGTGCAGGGCACAATACAGACAATTTTCGATTGAACTTAATTTTATGAACAAGTGTTTACAACTGCAATCCCATATTTTGGACACCGCAAGTTGGAATCAGATTAAGCTGTTAAATTGCCAATTTTATAAGACAAACTAAGTACCTGAAAGGATCGAATCTGACCATCTTGAGCAGGAGCAGTGTGGCCCTGATCGGATAGTGGAATTATCAACATTTGCTCCAAGGATGACGAGCCGCTGCCAGATCTGCATAACCTTCCTTCCTGTTTGGATTTAGTATCAGCTGCGCTTTCTGACACCAAAGTATTCTTTTCCACAACCGCTTCACTGAATTGCATGCTTAGAGGTGATGGTTCCGTGGCAATAACCTCAAATTCTTTTTCTGGGATTGTAACACAAATGACAGAAGGTACTGCACCTGCAGGCAATACAGATACAACTCCATTGGTATCTTGTCTTTCTAAGGACATGCTAGATGGCGTAGTTGCTTCCTCACGAATAACTCCACCTTGCACACAACCATTCATATGTTCAACTCTAAACCCAGAACTTGAACTCTCATGACTTACTATAACCTGCTCCAAATCCTCCATAATATCCACTCTAGAACCGAAAACTGACAAGGGTAGTGTGGCATATGTAGCAACAGATCTTCCGGACTTTGCTTCTTGCATCCATTGTTTTTCTAAGAGATATTCTTCATCCCTAGCTATCCGCTGCATGGCTACAAGTCTTTTCTGTTGTTCCTCCATGCGAATATTGACTTCTTCTTTTTTTCTTGCAAAGTCTTGATCCAACTTCTTCAGCTTCCCTAATCTAACTGATAGTTGACTATTTAATCTACGAATGAGAGCCGACTCCAAC
Organism: Thalictrum thalictroides; assembly: GCA_013358455.1. Taxonomy (NCBI): domain Eukaryota; kingdom Viridiplantae; phylum Streptophyta; class Magnoliopsida; order Ranunculales; family Ranunculaceae; genus Thalictrum; species Thalictrum thalictroides. The sequence goes on along the minus strand of JABWDY010034311.1, from coordinate 32,902 downwards.
TTGTGCTTTTTTTCTAGATGTGCATGTTCCTTCTCCACAATCTTCTCTTTATTTTTTTTGAATTTTTCAAATTCCACCTCTTGCTTTTCATATAACTTTTTCATCCTCCATCTATGAACTTTATTAACTTGTTTTATATTCTTCGAGGATCCAAAGTTTGATGATCCACTGCCATTTTCAGAGTCAGCCGCCTGCTTCTCTTGTGAAGAATCCAGTTGAATAGAGCACTTGTGACTTTTTGGAGTCTCCCTGATCTCTCCATCTTCTAACTCTTGCTGACCAGATAATGATGATTGTAAAGCCATCGGATCAAATTTTTCCTCCTTACCTTTTGGTGAATGATTCTCTGCAGGAATCAATTCAACACTGTCTACTTGATGGCAAAATTGTTTCTTTAGACCCTGCAGTACTACTGAATACACAGACTGTGCCTCTTCTTCTTTGCACTCAAAATTCAAATGCTGCTTTGCAAGTGAAAGAGATTCCTTGCGAAACTTGCGACCAATCTTGCAATTCAACAAAGAAGCTGCTGACCAGCACTGTCAATCACATGAATTACTATATTAGTAGCCAGAATTGGTAAGTTTCTCTGGGTGAGCCAAATAGATTTCAGTTGCTCAATTGGAATAATTATGCACCAGTCACAGCAAATCTTACCAGTTTAGATGGTCAGTTTTTTGTTTATTATTATTTACTT
>JABWDY010034297.1:9066-20297 GCA_013358455.1 Thalictrum thalictroides | reverse complement strand
GACGTTGCTATATATTATCTTCTTCACTCTCTTAAGGAGTTCATTTGCTTTTGAGGTAAATAATCCAAAGGTGTCAAAAGGCAAACGGGATTAAGCTATTCAGAGTGTACTGCAAGTCGTTTTTTATACTGGAAGACCTCTGGTATTGTCACCAACCCAAAAGTGTTACCAGTTGAGCTCAACTAGCACGGCCTCAACTTCGTGTTCATTATATCCCAAATGGTTGAAAATCTGTCCAAATACAATAGCTTCAGCTTGGGTTATGGTGTACCTAATTCTTGGCAGTTGGCACACACAGAATATAGATCTCTGGAAAATTAGGAGATCCAGGCTAACAATTTTTTTTAATTAAACAGTATGGACTGTGTAGCTGAACATATTTGTAGCATATAATTATAGTGTTATTGTATTATCAGGCAGACAATATTTGTAGTACTGCAGTAACCATCCACGGACATTTCCACAAACTATCTGCAAACCATTTCCATTATTTTTCAGAACTTGCAAGATACTACACGTGCAATCTTTTGCAGCATGCAAACATTTGAATATTTCAATTCTCCCTCCAGCATAAGAAATTGAACCTCACCTACATGTTTTTTCAACTATACACGTGATGATCCTAAAACTACAAATGGGTTTGTATACGACCATTTAAAACAATTTGTCAGAATTAAAAGGCCTGAAGACCATAGTAAGATACTGTCGCTTGAAAGATCCTAGCTGCATCATATTGCTTACTTCGCACTTTTATACATTTTGTCAATAACACCCTGCAATATAAAGTTTCAACATCAGAATTGGATGGTAAAAGTCAATATTTTTTTCTTGGCCCCTCATAGCGTCAACTATGGGGAAAGAGATAAGGCATGAAGAAAAAGGAATGTACCAAAATGAGGCCACATATAGTCATAAACAGATACAAGATGTGAGGCAACATAAACATCCATAATAACAATTGGTTCATTGGGTTAAAAATCAACCCAAAAGTCATAGTTATCTATTCCCAAACTGTATTGTCCACCAACTTCAAACTCAAGATGTACTATGAAGTCATGCAGATTGTTTGGCTAATAAATACAACCAAGACATTGATCCAATCAAAAGTGGGTGTGACAGAAGATGCATTAGAAACACCTAAATGCAGGAATCTCCAGGAGCAATCCTTCAAGTTTTAATCACAATAAAATTGACCACCTGATATTTCCTATCTAGCTCATTATTGTGAAAAAGGGGCTATATTCCTATATAAGCATAATAATACATTCCCACATAAGAACAAAAACAGAGATATCGATGCTCTATCCTGATATTTAAGGACTCATGTAAGATTTTAAATGCCTCAACTCTTGTAAGATATATCCGATAACCAAGATATAGGGATTTCATGAAAACCGATACTCAAGAGTCAAGATCGTTTACATAATAACAGTCACTCTCAGAAAAGGGTTTGTTTCCAGTGACAAAGGAAAAAGTGTGCTAGAGTGAACGCACCAAAGATTCTTTTGATTATGAAGTGTCAAATGAACATGCAAACACTAATATAAGATTCATATCTTCACAGATCCCATCACAAAACCCTTTAACAGTTACTGATTCATAACAATTCTTGGCATTTTGATCTAATACATGCCCAAGAAGTCCCATGTTTCTTCCACAACAGGCGTGCAAGTACCTAAATTATATAATTTACAGCAATAGTAAAAATAGGAACCAGTCCATAGGGGTGGCAGTTTTACCCGTGACACGAGAACCCGACACGAACACGACCTGTTTTCAGCGTGTTCGGATTGGCCTTAACCCAATATCGTGTCACAACGGGTTGACCTGTTATTCAAATGGGTCGTGTTCGTGTTTGACACGCTAACACGTATAACCCATTCACAACCTTTTTTTTTTCTCTTTTAGAAATTTCATCAAACAATTTCCAGAAATAAAGAATCTTTACCATAAAAACAAAGGTAAAGAATACCCGACACCATCTTCACCATCATCTTCTTCTTCAAATACAGATTCAGCTTTATCTGTACTTAAGTTTCTTCCAACAATAATTCCAGATTTAGCTTTAATTCTTTCACTTGAAGATCGAGACGTTTTGGCTTATCTTATAACAAGGTCAATTAAGACAACAAATCCAAATCCATTTGAAGAAAAGAAGAAGTGTAAGAAACCCAATAGTTCTTGTCATCATCATAAGTTTAATTATGGATGTTTTGACGGCTATACTAGTTATTGGTACAGATGGGATTCTTCTCCAAATAGAGAATTTATTCATCAAGTTATTGAAGCATTTAACTAATGGGGAACTTTCAAAGAAGAAAGCTGAGAAAGAAGATTGCTTTAGACAGACGAAGGGATGGATTAGGATAAAAAAAAAAATTAGAACGTGTCGAGCCGTGTAACCCGCTAAACACGCAGGTGGGTTGTGTCATTGAAATCTGACCTGCTAAAGAAATGGGTCAAATTCGTGTTAATCCATTCAGACCCACAACCCGGAACAAGTCAACACGACACGACCCATTTGCCACCCCTACCAGTCCATCAATGCAGGGTACTCAGAAGGGCTAAACTGTGTCAACTGGAAATTGCTTTATCAGGCTCTCCTGGCAGAATCCAGAGGGCCTACTAGAATTACGAAAAAAGGAGGTCCAATGACACTAACCTGGTAGTACTTGAGCAGTTGAGGCCTCTTCTTCTTAAAAGTTGGGGTGACAAGGTCCCGTTCTATGTCAAATGCCACAGGGTCCAAGTGGACAGCTTTGATAAATTCAAAGCCTTTTAACTGTCAAACAAAAATAAAATTTTAGCAATCATGGTTTCTTCAGTGATGAAAGGGAGTGATGAGAGAACAACAAGAGGATATGACCTTCTTCTCTTTTGCAATTTTGGTTAGCTCCCCAATAATATACTCTTTTGCCTTTGGATTTTCACAAAGGGAAGCAAAATCTCCAACTACTCCATTCTCTGCAGACCAATGTTCAAAGGCTTGCTTGTTGGGATTAATAACAGCAACTAGGAAGAACTCAAAGCTGTTCCCATATACCCATATCTGGAAAAAAAAAGCTAAAATCAGATGGCTTGTGAGAAAAAGATATGCAAGCTAAACTAACAGCAAATTACTGCCAATACAATTAGGATTTCTGTTCGTTGCCGCTATTCAATTATATGTTTGTATCAACTGGTGCTGCATTCTGACATGAGTATTGTCCTTGAATTTTCAATTATTTGTGTAATAAAAAAGACAAATTTAATAGTACACAAAAATCTAAAGTAAAACAAATCTTTCATTCAGCTAAAAAACAACTAAATTTTTTATAATTTGAACACATCTAAATTCAAATATATCCACACGGAATTGTACAAGTTTGGATGGACGCACCATTAGGGACCAAAATATATCCAAACTAAATTGTACAAGTTTGGATGCACGAATCACTCAAACTCTCTACTTAAGAAGAAAAAACACAAATATAAGGGTATGAATGACAGAAAAACTGAAGCACTACAAAGACAAAATGCAAACCGGAGTTGTAAAAATTCTGTAGCAAGGGATGAGCTATCCCTGGACAACAACATAAAAAGAAACAACTACAAGAGTGAAGATACATACAGAGTCAATGTCAGAAACAAGGCCGTAAATGTTCTCCAGGTTCTCAACTGCAATATATTCTCCTTGTGAGAGCTTGAAAATATTCTTCTTTCTGTCAATGATTTTCATGCTTCCATCTGGTTGCCACTCACCGATGTCCCCTGCTTACAGAGATCATTATAGAAAGTGTGATATATGTGCATCTAACAACTAGGGAACATAACATATAATTAAATCCAAATTACGATATGCATAAACCTGTGTGGAACCATCCATCAACCATAACCTCTTTTGTGAGGTCTTCACGTTTGTAGTATCCTGAAAACAATGTCTTTCCCCGTATAAGAATTTCTCCACGTGGTGTGCTTGAAAGAGCATCATAACCCATTTCTGGAACAGATTTCAAGCACACATCCACATTTGGAACAGGAGGCCCTACTGTTCCTAGCATCGCTATCTCATTGGGCAATGATACAAATGTCCCCGCACAAGTTTCTGTCAAACCTACACCACAAACAGGATATTATCAGCCAAACATGTAGTCAAAGACGTATAAATACTCGAAGACATCAATCTCTCGTAAGCAACTTCAGAAGCCCGAACTTCAAATCAAAACAGAATCACTAAGACTGATTCGAATGTGGAATTTGTTTTTACATAGTTATTTCCTTTATAAAAAGTCTGCTCACACATGCTATTTGGATGAAAGGCACTTAAGACTTATATGGTAATATGTTGACCTCTACAGTGCTATTAGGATTAGATGTAATTGACCTCTGCAGCCAACCCCAGTGGAAATTAGGGAAACTTATTGTTCAATTTACAGGCCAATTTAAAATCATGAAATGATCTCAAGATATGTCTGCAAGTGGGTCAATAAGGGCTTGGATCAGCTGCGGAAAAATTGAAGGAATTGACCAAGAAAAGTGTCTGCAAGAAGGGGTGAGCCACTTTACAAAAGAATAGGAACAGTTCAAATTTCAAAATAATGAAAAGTAATATCGGAAAGCAAGAAAAAACACAGGCTATCTACATCAACAGAATACTTCCGTAATGCACCTCATGCATCAGGAGATACACTTAGATTGTGAACATAGTAGACATCTATTGTTCTTGACACCCATTTCTTGCGCCTTATGGAGGCTTAGGTTTGTAAACTTTCTTGCCCAAGACTTGGTATTTAAATGTGCCTAACACGTCGTGGGTGTAACTGTGTATGTGCATACAAGTTGATGCCACAAATAAAGTGTGGGGTTATTGTGACGCAATAATGTCTATTCACTAGATAAAATAGATTGCATGGTTCTAATTTAATAGACAAACTATGAGAAATTCTGACACGATGATATTGGAGTATTCATTCATTATCGTATGTAACACAATCTTTAATATAAATCTAGAATGAGCAAATTTGATGAAAGTTGTCAATGTTCTTTTCACACTATCGCAGGTCTACAGTGTTAATAACTTAATATACCAATTTTTAACCCTAAAAGAATCGACCAAGTTCACGTCCGATGCAGCATTAAAAACAAACATACAGGACTTAATAATATAGTTCGCTGAGAAACTTTTCACAAGACCACATACCATATCCTTGCATAACGTGAGCACATGATACAACTCGCATAAAGGCTTCCACATGGGTAGAAAGAGGTGCTGCTCCAGATAGAATGATTCTCACATTCCCTCCCAATCCTTGTTTCACCTGATTAAAGCAAATATTAATAGTACGGGCAGTTTGTGAGAGCCTATCGTTTAGAAAGTAAAAAGAATGGAGGGAAACCTCACTGAACCACTACCTTGCTAAAAACAAGCCCATCACAAATTGGAGAGGCCTCAACGAGATTATATCCTTTCTTCAAGTTATTTAATTTGCTGCAACGGTTCCACATTATGGAGAGATTATACCAAATGCAGTTATATATTACTTAGAAGATTAAAAGCAAAGATTGGAAGTTGAATTGTTGATGATGCTTTCCAGAACTAATGTGTGACAGTATCATATGAAGAAGAGCCATTTGAGCCTTTAGCGAGGAAATAAGAGCTGAACTTCAGTTTAGGACGTATAACTTACTACGAATGTGCTATGTTAAACAGCTTACGCCTTAAAAGACTCCCCGAGGATATCTTCTCGTTCAAACCTGCACATTCAAGAAAAATCTGGAATTGGTGAATGTATGAAGATCTGGAAATCAGTTCAAACTTTAAATTCATCAGACAATGGGCACCATAAACAAGAAACTAGTAAATGAGATGTGAAATGGTCATCTATATGCGTGGGAGTAATTGTCCCAGGATGGAAGTAATTGGAAAAAAATACAAAGTGAGTTATATGCAAGGTGATCTTAATAGGCACATAAAGGAGATCTTGGCACCCTAAGCATCCAACTTGTCCAGCACTATTCAGGGTCTAATAAGAACACTAAAATGGGTTTTTGCTCAAGAAACTCCTTGGTCGCACATATTGCATGCCACGTGTGTAACACAAGGTTACATCAAATAATCTAGTAATTGTTTCAAACAGTGTAACAATGCCACTCCATTCTCTACAAAATTTTCATGCCAGATAAACACGATACATTGATATGTCTTGCTACATGGAATTAAAAGATAAAAACATTCAATCATGTTGGCAGACACTGGACAGCCACAACATCTCCAAAGAGAACCTGAATAAATTCTATCCAGGACCCGCGGAACAGCACAGAAAAGACTTGGCTTTAGTTCCCCAAGGTCTTCAACCAATAATTTCACATCCTGGTGAGGCAGAAAAGAGCAAGTTACTATTATATTATTATGATTGCATAGACTAGGATTGGTAATGGATACGGCAGACACCACTCACCCCACGCCAAAATCCTATAGAAGCCCCTCGATTAATAATGTACTCCTCAATCACCCGATCAAAGATATGTGCCAAAGGGAGATATGACACATAAACATCATCCAACTTTACCTGTTAATAATCATTGAGATCTATTTAAAAAAACAAATGAAAGGAAAAAAGAAAATCAAATGAAAACTACAAAACTAGAGCTGATAATGGGTTGGGCTACATTCAAAGCCTAATCAGATCTGAACCGCAATCAGACGGAAGAGAATATCTAAGATTTGAACCCTATAAAAACTCTGTGATTCTGCAATCATATAGGTTGCGGGTCTATATTGGTCGACTAACTTCCTATTTAGGTTGTTTTCAAATGAAGCATAATTGCAAGCACCTATAGGTATTGAATAGGACTTCACCTCTTCATTCACACACTCTAGTATCCGATGCATACCAGATAAAAGAGTAAGAATGGCTTCATTAGATATCATAACTCCTTTCGGATCACCTGTTGTTCCACTAGTATACATTATTGTACAAATGTCATTCTTCGTGACAACTGGAAGATCATATTGCTTATTGGTACCCTGCAAATCAAGTACAAAAACATGAAGTAGGGCATAAATAGTTTACAAGCACAAAACACAGTGAACAGATCTAACTATGAACAAGGGTATACACAAATTGACATCAATACTATGTAAACAAACTTAGAAACTTTGCTGATCGTTAGGAAAGGATTGTGATGATGGAGAAAATATGAAAGGGGGAGAGGGAGACATAGGAGTTAACAAACCCAAAAAAAAAACTTAGTTCAGAATATTTACCGAAAAAATATGTTTTTTCCCAATGAAAATTTTGCAGCATAATCTTTTCCATAAACATTTGAGAAAATATCAAAACTTGTTGAACCCAAGATATTATAAACAGTAGTCTGACAACAATTTTAGGGAGTTTGTCAAGTCCTTTTCACAATTACATCTTTTTGGTAGGTGAGCTTTGAAGCCGCAGTGTCATGGTTTGCCAACATGCCAAAGTTATTTTACATTGAATTTATTTTCTAAAGCTTAAAAGACACACACACAAAAGCAGTTCAGAAATTTGCGCAAAAGTAAAATTATCGTGAAAACCAACAGTAAGCATCCTTCTTTATAAATAACTCCATATGCTAATATACATATCAGGAGATTGATATTTGAAACCATAGTTCAAAATATCATCAATATTCGTGGATATTCGACGAATATATCCGATTTTTTAGGAATCGGATATACCGGATTTCACGGATATGTGATATACGGCTTCTCTTTTGACTTTAGTGTCGAAATCTCGGCATAATCCGTTTTTTTTCGGATTCGAATATTCGGGCGAAATCGAATTTTGAACTATGTTTGAAACTACTCTTATTGGTTTAGGGTGTTTAAAAAATATTTCTTACTGGTACATCATGTTTCCATCCTACTTTATTTTTAATAGAATGAGTATGTGCATGTGCACTTGAAAAAAAATTAAAAAATCCCTACATGTGTGTGACAGGAACAGATAGAATAAACTACATTCAAAATAATCTGATGCACAAGTACAATGTGAATGGAAGCAACTTTCATTTATTAGTACCTATCATAGCCAAAGGTCAGATTTTCTTTCCAATCTTTTAGAACATCATATTTCATACCTAATTACCAACAAGCTGCTCAAAACATCATCAGTTGTAATTAAGGATAATCAAATCCTTTTTGAAAAAAAAAATCATAATCTTACATAAGCAGTTGAGTTTAGTGGATTTATTCCTTTGTGACTGGTAGTGCAGTTGAATATTTTAGATGAAAGATATAAAGGACAATATTGTGAGAGGAATAAGCGCAAGCTAATGGATTGTTATAATAACTTCAGTAATAGTTCTAACAGACTGCATGCAGAAAGGAAATTATTGGTGGAAACAACAGCATCCATGTATTGTAACTAGCATACCAGTTGCAGAAATTCATCCCAAGAATATATTGCCAAGCCAAACTTCTCAACCTCTTCTTTTTGGTCAGGTGCAACCTTCCCAAAGCTCACAAGTGCTACAGTACACAATAGTAAAAATAAGCATTTTGTACATCATACCCAGATTCCAAGAACAAGAACTTAATTAAGAAAGTACAACTTACTCTTCAAGTATTTTGTTGTATTAGGGAATGTTTTCAAGACCTGATAAAAGAAAAGATCAATAATAGATTAATAGTTCACGGAAAATGTCTAGGATCGATGCTTCTCAGCATGTTTTATAATCCATTACACCTTATGTAAGCTGCATTTATATAAATCTGAGATGTCGTAAACAATCAGAAACAAAGGCTGAATAGATCTTAGACACTTAGCACATGCTGGTTTGGTTTAAATATCAGGACGAGGCCATCTGGTAGTGGTATCAAATACCCATATCGAACTCCGACACATGTCCACATCTGTGACATATAAAGTACACCTGGGCCAAATAAAAGCAAACCATAACTTGACAGGATAACAACTATACAAGTGGTCAAACCTCTGGAATCTTCTTTTCCTCGATAAAAGCAATTGAAATCTCTGCATGGCAAATGATAAAATCCACAGCACCAGCGCCTAAAAAAGCATAATGGTCAAACAAATCATCAATATATATCTATCAGATTATATTGATGGTTACATCTTCTTCTTCTTCTTTTCTTTGTGTGGACTGATTTGCAGACTCCTTACCAAATAAACATTAAGAAAATAATATTTCCAGTTAATACTTATAACTTTGGTCTCGTGTGTCTTTTGGAAGCAGAGCCGATCAACCATTTCCTTTAGACTGGCCTGGTCTTCTTCCATTCGGATTATAATTTAAATTTTAAGTGAGCCTTTCCGGCAAATGTGCCTTCTAACTCAGAGCACTGAGGACCATTCTCCTCAACAGGCATGCAGAAAACCTAAGTCCCATCTTCAAATTGGTGGGACTTGACAGCAACCACCAGCTCTTTAAAATTGAAATGGAGATCATAAGGTTATCTTATCCATCAAGGGACTTCTATGTTATAGGTTGAAAGTACTTAGTGGAGCTTAAAGATTATCTTTCAATCATTTAATTTTGGGAGCCCCAAGTAGCTTACAGACTGTGGGAGTTTTGCAATAGTGATAGAATTGCTTTTGAGTAATATATATTTCACTTGTATTCTTTCACTCTCTTTCTTGTGTTTGTTTGTGTTGTTGTGGTCTTGAGTATATGGTCTTCTACACAACTCACCAGCAGAAAAATTCAGACAATTCCAAAATTTCAGGCACAAGCAGTATACCACTATGAAACTGTGGTTAAATCTAATAGCGTAAGCCAATTTTGAATGGGATGATTGTTTGTGGGGAACTGGGGATAATTATTAGGAGATAGCAAAAGAAAAAAAAAATTGTTGAATTCAAACTGTCTGCGTGAGCCACACATCCTTGAGTACAAACTTGACAGCGGACCAGGTTTCAGCAAAAAAAGAAAGATGATATTATCCACTACATAGTTCAAAGGAATTTTAGGTATATCAGTTAAAGTCCATACAAAATTGTTGGAAATTTGGAATATGTTGATGTTTGGGAACAGTTTTTTTCAAGATAAACAAGCTTGTGAAATTATTAAAAACAAAATTTCAAGTGCATACCTAGAGTATCATATAAAGGAACACAATATATCCCATGCGCATTACAAGCCTGCAAAAAAATTTAGCAAAAATCAAAAATCAAAACACATTGTTAATCTTAAAGGGTGAATTGGCATTTGCCCACTCCATGTCATTTTCAGGTGGTCAAACCACCGATGACGTGGTCTTTAGCCTTTTATTACCTTATATCCCTGAAATGCCCTTCATTGGCCACATTATTCTATTAGCAAACATAAGGGTAAATCAATAATAGACTACACTCAAACCACGTCAATGGTGGTTTGACCACCTGCAAGAGAAAAGGAGTGGACAAATCACTAATTACACTAATTATATCAAAATAGTGGGCAACAGCCAAATCTTATATGCTGGGAAATGTGTGAAGCATAAAAAACCAAAGTCTAAATATGTAAGAGACAATGAATATAAGATGAAGTCAAAATAAATGAGAGAGAGAGAGAGAGCGACCTCCATACTCATTATCCATTCAGTACAATTGACACCGAAGATACCACATCGCCTTCCCTGGGAAAATGCAGAAATTAATATTTGTATCATGCTTCTAATGCAGAAGCAACGTATGAACATACATTCCCAAGAAGGTCACCATCTTCAATTAAAGTAATAAGAAGATTCATAATATGAAAACTGATCATTTAGTAGAGAAATATAATAGAACTCACAATTCTCAAGACAAAATCGGCTGATGTGAACAATAACCAATTTAGTAACATATAGACACAACTGAAATAGGAGATAAGAAGCAAACTCATTAATTCACAACAAGTTTAAAACCAAAGAGGGTATATTTTTACTTTTTATGGGTTTCAACTTTCAACTGCAATTGCAACTTTTCAATGAAGTTCCATTATCTTCTATGCAATTATATTTTGCACAGAGACACATAAAAAAGGAGCTTCTAGAACCCAGGTATCTAACACATGAATTTAGTAAAAGAGAAACTAGGATGAGCATTACACACCTTTCTAATAGAGAAACATACATATCCTAAATGTATGTATCCAAAAGCAATCATTAATTCTAAATGATTGCACACCCTTCTCCTCCACCCTTTCACATAAATTCTAAATGTATGTATCCAAAAGCAATCATTAATTTCATCAAAAGCGTATGTCAGCGAACAGAAACCTTCACCCAACTT
>JABWDY010034291.1:0-12226 GCA_013358455.1 Thalictrum thalictroides | reverse complement strand
ATTCAATGTTCATTCAGTACTGAATGATAGTTTGATAGTATTGACTATTGGTCACTGTTTGATAGTAGAGATTATGAAATCATTCAATGTTCATTCAGTACTGAATGATAGTTTGATAGTATTGACTATTGGTCACTGTTTGATAGTTTGATAGTATTGACTATAGTTTTATAGTACTGAATGATAGTTGTGTTATAAAAGTTTTATATCTTCCAAAGTCGCCTGTTTTACTACAAATTAATACCAAGATATAGTTCTGAGGTTGCACTTGCAACATATATATTTGTGTATTCAGTTGATATAGATCAAGTTGGATCTTTTTCCGTGTTTTAAGTATTGCTCAATTTTGCCGATAGTGTTGTTTATATGCATTTGAATAAAATAGTTGAGGGTAATTGTATGTTTGAAAATCTTATTTTCTAGTGGACACTCGATCAAAGGTAACGTTGTTCCGAAAAGGGTAATTACAATTACTTGCTTTATACAATCATATTGGTTTGTGTATGTTTATGAATTTGTGAGGTTGTCAATTAATATGGTTTTATATATATGGTATGTATCTATCATGTACATGGTTTGTTTGCAGCCCATTCCTGCTGGTCTTGCTAAGAATCTTGTCAACAACGAACCAGCTTGGATACTCCATGGGAATGAAATGTATGATAACCTCATGGTCCACGTGGATGGTTACGGGCACAAAGACTTCTGCGTTGAGGGTTGGAGGAGGGTGGTACAGGTTGCCCACCTAGATGTAGGGGACACAGTCCTTTGGAGCTAAATGCTGAAGATGGGGCATTTGGCGTAGAGTTCTATTTACAGGTAATAGTACGAACACAATTACTTTCCCCTATAAAACAAATGCATGTAGGCGACAACAATATTCATTTTGCCAATCAGTTGTGCATTCAAGTTTCTTGTTACATTAATCATGAACTTGTTTAGGTTTTGATAGTGTTTTTATACAAGGCATACATGTTCAGCTCTTTCTTTGGCAAACATGCAAGTGGAGAGACGATCAGGGTCGTCGTATGATGCTGATGATAGTGGGCGTGCTGGTCGCCGCAAGACGACGTCATCGAACTCCATAGTGCGATGTACCCGGGCCCGCATGGCTTCAGCTAGCACCCCCCATGGAACAATTTACCCGATTTCTTCATGGAAAATGAGGTCACGTGATGGAAAACAGAAAAATTTTAGCTGACTGAATTTCGGTTATCAAATACGGGTTAAATCTCGCTCAAACTTGGAAAAGCCCATTTTCCATGGAAAAATCGGGTAAAATTGTTATTTTCCATACCCAATTCTTCCACCTATAAAAACCAACACATAACCTTTTCTACCGCAAGCTTCTTCTAGAAACCCAACTATTTTGTGGAAGAGGCAGCATTTTGTAGAGGAGCTCGCGATTTGGTAAGAATTTCTTCGACTGTGTTCTTCATTTTGTTGGTGTTATTGTTTTCGAAAACTTTGTAGTTAGTTTTTTTTATGGAAAACTTTTGTAGTTAGTTTTTGGTTTTCGAAAACCTTGTAGTTAGTTTTTGGTTTCAATCTTCTATTTTGTTGTTGTTCTTGAAATGTATGTTGTTGTGATCCAGTTTGGTTCCCAATTAATCGAAAAATTCATAATTGCAAAAATTAGGGTTAGGGTTTTGTAATTTGGGGGTTTTGCAAATCGTGGGTTTTCTTGATTTTTCAGTAGGCTTATCTTTCTAATTCAATTCAAAATGTAGACTTAATTCAGTTAGGGTTTATTGTAATTATGAAATTATCATAGTTTGTTTGTTTTGTTTTGTTCAACTAAAAAGGTTGCTATGCCAAATCAGTAATCATAATAAATGAAATGATGATGACGATGAAAACCAGTAGTGAACTTGTTACTGGAATTGTTTTCGATCTGTCCAAACCTTCTTTTTGGAATTTGAGATTTTAGGAATTCAATGTAAATTTGATAGTTCATGTTGGAATGCTTTTTGGTTAAAACATTATTCTTTCATGAATACCTTCTGTTAAAAATTGTAGTTCAATACCAAAATATAGTACATTAACTTATTTGTTGCTGGTTTGCACTATGCATGTGATAGAAAAATTCTGTGTAGCTAGGTATTAGCTAAGTTGATGATCACATGCCCTGAAGAGATAGTGTTGTGTTGTCTGCACTCTAAAGATAAAATATATATGTCATTGTTAATCTAGCTAACTAGTTGAATTACAATATTTTGATTTATCAGTAATACAGTTGTATTTTATCTTCATCCCACTTAACAGATTTTTTTTTTTCTTTTTGTCTATGTTTGCAATAAATAATGCTTGCTCAATCGGTTGACGCTGGTCTGGTGCTTTGTTATACATGTATGTGTTACTCCTATCTATCTCTGATTGTGTTAAAAAATCATCCTATCTATTTATGGCTGGTGTGTTGATTCTGGATTGTCGAGGGTTTCATTGTGTTCAATCTTTTTTTAAAGGGTGTAGTTCAATCATAGTTAGTATTACTTAATAAATAGATGGTTAAGTAATGACTAATGTCATATTTTTATAGGTATTAGTATGATTGTGTTATATGGTTGTGTATGAATATATAATTATCTTTTGTTCTAATCTGTCGGGTTTAGGTAGGAATGTTTTTTTCTATCTTCATGTTGTTTGTACTTCTGAATATGGTTCATTGCAGTTTAGCTTATAATGATTTGTTGTAGTTCCTGTAGCTAAATGTTCATCCTTGTACATATTGATTGACATGCTGTGCCCTTCATATTATCAAGATTTTTTCGACTCTTGTTTCTGTTTGTTTAGTCTACGTCTATTCATGACTTAGAAACTATGCTGCATGTATATATAGAATGACTCCTGCCTATATCCTAATTTCTATTTAATGCCAGTGTGATTATGCTTTCAATCCTCAGCTTACCTGCATGTATTGGTCTACTTTGCTTTAGGTAGTTTTATTTTTATTGACAGTAACTTTCAGTTGAAATAGTTAATTTGCATGGTATTAATGGACTAGGTGAGCAAAAATCCCGTGTGCAGAGTTTATTAATTATATGATACAAGTCATGACCACTATATAAGTCATGATATTAATTGTTTTAAGCATGCATTGCAATACGAATTGGTCAACCGAAGGAACTTCTATTAGATCTAGCCATAGGTTTAAACAAATTGCAGAAACTGATTTACAATAAGAAGACGTCATTTATATGTTCAAGTGTTTGATCATTGGTTTTGTTTGCAGCCCATTCCCGCCATACTTGCCACATGTCTCGTCAACAACCAGTCGGCTTGGATACTCCATTGCTCCCAAATGTATGATAATTTGAGGGTACATGTCGATGGTCATGGCCACACCGACTTCCAGACCGAGGGATGGAAGAATATGGTCAGGGCAGCTAATCTTGACGTAGGGGACGCAATCCTCTTGGAGGTGAACGTGGAGATGCGGCCTTCAGCGTTGAATTCTATATGCAGGTGAGAAGCTCTTATATTTCACTTTCATTCCTTTGGATGATGACTGATAAATGATATATAAGTCATATCTTTGAAGTTAGCAATCATTTTAATTTTTATTAACAACAATGATATCATCTTAAGACGTCATTTATATGTAAAAGAGTCATAGCTTCTCTGCAACTAACAGTCAAAGTGAAGTATTATATATGCATGCACTCACAAGGTCAAGAAAACGTAATTTAATGAAGGCAAATAAGTCACTAACATGCATTCATTCTTTTACTAGCCCTAAACAGGTTTCTCAAAAAAAAGAAAATTCGACACTTTCATCTTAAATGAAGTTTATATGATGTAAAAGAGTCATAGCTTCTCTGCAACTAACAGTCAAAGTGAAGTATTATATATGCGTGCACTCACAAGGTCAAGAATACGTAATTTAACGAAGGCAAATAAGTCACTAACATGCATTCATTCTTTTACTAGCCCTAAACAGGTTTCTCAAAAAAAAGAAAATTCGACACTTTCATCTTAAATGAAGTTTATATGATGTAAAAGAGTCATAGCTTCTCTGCAACTAACAGTCAAAGTGAAGTATTATATATGCATGCACTCACAAGGTCAAGAAAACGTAATTTAATGAAGGCAAATAAGTCACTAACATGCATTCATTCTTTTACTAGCCCTAAACAGGTTTCTCAAAAAAAAGAAAATTCGACACTTTCATCTTAAATGAAGTTTATATGATGTAAAAGAGTCATAGCTTCTCTGCAACTAACAGTCAAAGTGAAGTATTATATATGCGTGCACTCACAAGGTCAAGAAAACGTAATTTAATGAAGGCAAATAAGTCACTAACATGCATTCATTCTTTTACCAGCCCTAAACAGGTTTCTCAAAAAAAGAAAATTCGACACTTTCATTGTATATACTTTCGGAATTTATATGTAAAATTTTTGCTTTGCAATGGTGATGGTACATAAGTCGACATCTATATTCTGTCATCAAAAGTTATTTAGTAGTATTATTTCAATGTATTTATTTGTTAACATGCAGGTGGAGAGGCGAGAGGGGTCGCCATACGCTCTTGTGCGTGGTAGGCGGGCAGGTCGTTGGAGGGCTGCATCATCTAGCCCTGTAATGCGACGTACCCGTTCCCGCACAGGTTCAGCTCCAGCAAGACCTATCCCGGCTACGACCACCCCTGCCAGAGTGACACGCTCACAAGCGAATGGGGCTGCACCATCCTCAAGTTCGAGACCTCGCCCGTTCACGCGCTCCCAAGCAAGGTGAACATTTAGTAATCTTTCTATGATATAATTTATGCAAGTTTCTTTAAATGTTATGCTTTGCATGTTAATCCTTTCTATGATCACTGACTTCCCTTGTATACTTGCCAGCGCCAGAATCGCTCCACTTGTCACGGCCACTCTGTACGACGCTCCTAATTGCTGTAAGAGGCTCCACCACTGCCAGGGCTACCCAAGCTACACGAAGCACCCCACCTGCACGAAGAGGCGGCCGTGTTGGCAAACTTGCAAGGAACCATCCTTTTCACAGATCCACCATAGGAGCCCCACGTCGTGTGCTTATGCCTACCTCTTCGCGTCGTCGTGCTGCGGGGTGGTTGACTGATCAGGCTCTTTCAAAGTGTTCGTGTCAAATCTGCCGCCGTAGTCAATTTTCTTCTTCATCATCTGATGTTTCATCTAATTCAAGTTATGCTTCGTCGTTTTCCACTTCATTCTCGTCTTCTTCAGACTCTTCGGATGGTAGCTCTGTCATGATAGTCAACCCCAACTACAACATCATCGAGAATCCAATCTTTGTCTGAAGGAATGAAGTGTTATAAAATTGATTTGGTATTTTGTTGTTTCTCAAGTAAATTGACTTATGATAACTTGGATGTATATGGTGCCTGGTGGTGGTTAACTTGAAGAACTGTCTATGGTACACAGACTTAACCTATGGTTACTTGTGCGTGATAGTTGTACATGCTAGTGGTATTATGTATATATACTTTTTGTCAAGTATGAAGGTAATTATGGTCAGTGATTTAAGAGGAGTTTGTGAAGTTTAACTTCAGTATATATACTATGGTCATTTCTTGACCTTGTTCTTAATATTATTAAAGTTAATATTATCAAGTTGTGTGATTTAGATATGATATGAATACCCAACATCTCCGTATGTCTCTTTGATAGCCAACTCGTTTCCTGTATAAACATATAGTAATATCTCAACACACTCCCATATTCCCTTTTAAATCGGTTAATAATAGTCTTCGGCTTAAACAATATGTCATTTCTAACATCATCAAGAATTAGAATTTTTACAAGATTACTCGAGAGACAAGGATTATTATAATCCTTACAAGCAAAGCCACAAGAATGCTTCATTTCCATGGCATCCCCAGGAACACTATAAGAGACAACAACGATCTTCCATCCGCAATTAAGTCTTCGGCTTAATCAATATTGCCTTCACTCTCTTTGCATCATTTTTTTTGAGTACATTCTTCTTGTTGGACTCAATCGAATACTGTCTAAGCTTGTCCCGTACCTCAACTACTCCACCAAGAAACACTTGACCAATACTATTAAAAACATTCAACCAAACATTGGATTTCAATGATGGCTTGCTCACAATCTCATAGTTCAAAGCACAAGAAGAATCAAAGCTACCACTCGCTAATACATCATTACGATAAATTCTATTGACATCTTCTTCATATCAATGATAATCTCTTAAAACAAATATTCTAAAGATTGAAGATCGTTATCACTACTAATATAGTAACGTTTATCATCACGACAAAAATACATATCAAACACCAATGAAGAAAAATCAATCCAATTTCGAGAGATTGCATTCTTCATGTCAAACAAACACCTATCAAACGTAAGTTGGTAAGGGACACTTTACCAATTATGTTTTATAACGGAAAGAACACCTGGTTCAACACCTTCAACAAACATACGAAGAACACTACCACAAACTTCTAGCTTCATATTAACTGCACATACATAATACAATTGATTAACACCAATATAAAACACAAAACAAGGATTGACTTCTTATATCATATGTACTGAGGTGCTATTTGTTTTTTCGCTTATAGTGAGCTATCAGAAAACCATAAATGATGTTTGTTTTTATAGGTAGTTACGGTCTTATAAGATTTTCTAGTAGAAAATAGCCTAAACAATTACAGTTACTATAAGCTCTATCCTCAAGCTTATAACAAGTAGCTTATAAGTTATCAGATAAAAAAATAAATAGCACCTAAGTAGGAAGATGGTTCCAGTTGTGCTGCTTATATTATTACTGTGGTGGATTGACATCTTATTCCCAAAAGTTTAAAGTTCAAGCCTAGAAACAAGAAAAAGAATAGCCATGGACTTGTTAAGTTGTTCCAAAAAGCCAGAGGTTGAGGAATTGATTAAAACCTTCACTACAGAAAAAGTTGAGCAAAAGGATCATGGACTTTAAGAACTTGTAGAATCGGTAGACCTTTTAAAGCTAGAGGCCAAACATATTGAAGCAAAAGACTATACAAAGATTTCAAATGATCATCCCGAGGATCTAAAGACCATCCAGAGGACAAGCAAGAGGTTCGAAGAAAATTAAACGAGTACCAGACCAAAATCCAAAAGAATAATAGCAATTTGAAGACTATTTGATCACGCCTGCATTTTGTATTTAACAATCAATCCATTTGAGCTTGACCATCTCAAAAGCAGTTGGTAGTGACTTGATCATGAACTGAATGGTCCTTTTCTCTGCCACGTGTTGATATTAAATAATGGGACCCATTACATGTCACCCAATTAAAAACCATATCTATAAACCCTATTTTATCTGCTACAGATATATATGGATAATTATGGTCAGTGGAATTATTTTTATAAACAACATAGACCCACATTACATACAAATATACAATCATATCATATCTCTATAATTAAAAAAAATAAAATTAATAATAATAATTACTATTCATGCCATATCAAACATTTGAGCCAAGTTCCCAACTCTCAAATTTGTCTTCCTTCCTAATTCACCTCTGCAATTTTGAAAAATAGCCGGAGACATTTCAAATCCGACCGACTGTTTCTTCGCCAAACTCTCACTAGAATTGAAGCCATTCTTTTTGGTGGAAGAGTTAGTTGTTCGTTTATAGGAGCCAAACCATTTAGCTAACATGTAACCATTTCTTCTCCATGGTGGTACATGCATGTCTTCATTCTTCATTGATTTTTTAAGAGAAGTGCACATTAGCTTTACGACTTGCTTGAGATTATCTGGTTCTCCTATGTAGATTGTAGGGATTATGTCAAGTAAAGATTGGTAATGGTTGCTTGGCCTAGCTATAATGAATTCTCCAACAAGGTTCACTTCGATAATGTAGCGTGTTTCATTAACCATTATATCAATATATTCATAGTCCCCTGCCGGAAACTGGCCTATTTTCTTCCACCGCGATTTGCAAAGTCCTGAAATAATTCATAATTGGTCGTTATTAAAATTATCACAACTATATATATTGATGCTAAGGTTCTAAAGTATATATGATTTGACCTAGCAAATGATCAATATTAATACCTGCATCAAAACCTCTTTGGCGTAATTGACTCATCAATTGACGCTTAAACCCTTCTTCTCCCTTTTGATTCACAATGCTTTTCCAAGCCCTTTCTATTTCAGACCGAATCCTCCCTTTGACGCCATTATCATCAACATCAGATATGAACAAGTTCTTTAACAATGTTTCTTTAGCTTCTGAAGAAGAACTAGAATAATATGAAGAAGAATAAGTAGTACCACCCGTACCACTTTCCGAATCAGAACCATCATCTCTAACATCCTTCTCACATTCTTCACCTTCATTTCGTTCAAAAAAAGAGTCAATAAGATCAGAAAGCTCGGCGGATGATGAATTATCATCCGCCGAGTAGTCACTTCCACTACTACTCTGGCAAAGCCGAGCTCGTGCCGTTTCATCAAAAGCTTCTGTGATTCTTTTAAACGGAATCCTTGCCATTGTTTTAGATTTTGATCAATTGAATTGATTGATCACTACATAAATTTTATTTTATTTTCTTTAATTTGATAATATCTTAGTGAGTTTATATAGAGAAGTTGAAAGGGGTAATCATGTCAACATTATGTTGATTAAAATGGAATTTTAATAAACGACAAAACTTAATAATTAAACGGTGCCGTTGTAGTACGATATGATAGTGGGACATATTTAACGGAGAGATGAGAGTTTAAAATTGTTTCTGTTATTGTTGCAACGTAAGCATACCTCAGCTAAATTGTTGCTTTCACGTGGCATCCATAAACGACCATTTTGAGTGAAGCTTCGAGTGAACCAAGGGTTTTATTGGAATGTCCAGATTCGTTATGTTTACTGAACCTTGTATTGGAACGTCCAGATTCGTTAGGTTAATTGAACCTAGTATCGTATTGCATTGATAATGTCTAGGTTCGATGAACCTTGGATTATGTAAATTTTTTTTTTTATCACAATTAAACTGGGGTTTGATAAACCAATAAACAACAAAGTCTGAATTTGTTGCACCATCTTTCTCTTTAAATAGGGTGTTTTAAAACACTCTTTGTGATTGGTTCTTTTTATTAAAAAACTAAAATCCTATTTTGGAGGTAGGGAACTCTAGTGGGGTCGAAATAAAATTTGGACCAGTCACAAAGAAGGTGCAACATACACACTCTTTTGGAAGCAACAAATTTGTTTTCTAGATTAATACTGTAAGAGCATTCCCAATTGTTCTTTTAAAAAGCTTTTAGTACGTTTTTAGAGAAAATTTGATTCCAATGGGCACTTTTAGCACAATTTTCCAAATAAAACTTTCAGAGAAGATAGCAAATTTGCTAACTTGTTTAAAAGTGACAAGTAAGAATTGATCTCACCATTGGCAAACTTAAAACTAATTTTACTTTTAGTACACGAATTTCGTTAAAAGTATCCTATGTGGCACCCCTAAAAGAGTTTCACCATTGGGAATGCTCTAACAACCCGGATTTTTTTGATGATTTAAATTGTATTTTATGGATTTATTGGATTGGATATTTGATTTTTAGGGACACGTGGAATTTTTATGGAATTATGATGGAATATAATATATTAGTGTTGTATGGGTAATTTGGTATTTTAAAGATGAAAGAAAAGAGAATGGTTTTTGCCTTGATGGGCTTGAGGCCATTATGTTGAATGGGCCAACCAATTGGTTATTGGGTTTGGAGATAGTTTTATAACTAAATGCCCAAAAAAAAAACCTAGAAGATGTGTTATGTTTGTTTGTTGAAAGTTAGAGAAAAAGAAAAAAAGAGGGAACCGTCAAAGAGAGATTTGGATGTGAAGAGAGAAAAGGGTGAAGAGACAGCTACAAAGAGAGAAAGAAAGAAAAGTGATTGCTGTTGGCGCGGAGATCGAGGTTAAAAGGTGAGTGGAGTCTTCCTAATAATTCTGAATCGTTGAAACAATTCATATATACATGAATACTTTTTGCTTATTTATATTAATTTAATTGTTTATAGTACATTGATTGTGATTTGATTATGACAACACACAAATTGATCATTGGGTATTATTTTGTTGTTGTTGTGTTCACTAATAGCTTTTCAAATTGTTTTGGCTACTATTGGATCACTCCAATAGTACACAAAGTGCATATACATGTGCACATCAAGTTAAATGTACACAAAGTTCTTGATGCAGTAACATACATGTAGGTTTCTATGATGAGTTTTTGGTATATGATATTCACACACAATGTGGGATGTTTCATAAAATTATGTATTAATAGATTGCTTAGTACATTCATATTTGACTTATTGACCTATGAAATATATAGTTTTGACTGTCTTGACTGGCTGCCGACTGCCTTGACTAACTGCATTGACTGCCTACCTTGACTGATTGTTTGACCATTTTGACTAAACAAAATATAGCTTTGATTTAATCGTGTAGATAAATGAAAAATTTATCGGTTATGGAATAAACAATATAAAGAAATTTATCGGTTCTGATTTAGAACCTTGTGTTATATTGGATTGATAATGTCTAGGTTCAATGAACCTTGGATTATGTAAATATTGGAACACAATTAAGCTGGGGTTTGATAAACCAATGAACAACAAAAATGAATGTAATTGATCATTCAAGTTTGACTTTCAAACTATTTTTTTTATTTTACTACTATTCATGAATAGTAAAGCATGTAGAGATGAACAAAGTATGTAGTCTAGAATATCTATCACAACTAACTCACTCTAGTCCTTGGGTTCATGTCTTCATGAGTATGGGTTTGTGAAACCACAACTCTAAAACTATGTAACACCCAATACTTTCACAAGTAGCCAAGAACTTCTTGAGGTGGGTAGTGAAAGAGGCACTTCCACCTTCAGGTTCAAGGACTACCAACTAGAGAAGTGAGTAGGTGATATTAATCTATAACTACACACAACAAGCATATAGAGATAATAATAAGAACAAGAAAGCAAACCAAAGAACACAAGATGTATAGTGGTTCGACACAAGATTGCCTACGTCCACTCTTCAAATCGCTTCTTGCTATTAAGATAAATCCAAAGCTTTGGTACACCTCCAACAACTCTACACTACTCCCATTAGTGTTGATTTAATCTAACTTGAAAGTTGTAGAGATTTTCTCCTAAAATCTCTAACCTAGAATCCACTAGGGTTTGAAGAAGCTAGTCACAAACTTCTCACCTTGAACTCCTTCTCAAGGGTTTTCACTTCACTTGTCTTTACAAGATGAACACACATCAAAGGTCACACCTTTGGTAATATGGTTTTCTCTCTTGAAGAACTCACTAAATGAGAATGATAGAGAAAGAAGATTGAAACACTCTATGGGTTTATTACAATACCCATACACAACATTCACTCACACTCACAAGGATTGGATTGAGTGAATGGAAGGAAGATGATTGATTTCTCTCTTGAAACTTCTCTCACAAAGTTAGGGTTTCTCTCTTGAAAAGCTCTTGAAGAAATAAACAAAATCCTTAGCAAAAACATCTTGATGTGTTGTTTTTATAGTCAAAACCCTAAAAGATCCGTTGGTCAAAGTCAATTGACCAACTAGGGTTTTGACCAAGAAAACCGGAAGAATCAGGACCGAACCGGAGCAAAAAAACCAGAAATCCCGTCAGTCAGTTGACTGACAGCAAAATTATTAAATGTGCCACTATAGGTTAGTCGACTGACCAACAAACCAAGTCAACCCTCAAAGGGTCAGTCGACTGACTTGTTAAAGTTCATTTCCTCATTTGCCTTCAGTCGACTCCCTTAGAACCAACTGCCTGCTTTACCTGCCAGCTTGACTCGGTTTTTGCCCAGTTGTCGCCGATCGCGTCCATTCTTGATGGCTTGAGCTCCGAAGCCTTCCGGACACTTGTACACCAAGAACTAAACCTTATACAAGGACTCATAACTTTACATCACATTAAATGTCCGTTTTACCCTTATTTGTCACAATTCACAAGACATAACATTTACAAAACCTTGATCTCTCAATCTCTATCGTGGGGCAAAGAAAATTCCAAGAAACTCATCCATTAAAATTGTCATGATCTCTCATTTGATCAGAAATTCATAACCCATTGGGGTTTACAAATAACAAAAGTCTCTTTTACTAGATCTAAACTATCCTGACGAATGAATTTCGAGTTTTGAATTAGAAAAAAGTAGAAATGTTGGATTTAGTCTCAATTCAAACAAAAGTTTTAT
>JABWDY010034281.1:1976-13324 GCA_013358455.1 Thalictrum thalictroides | reverse complement strand
TTTTCTAAACTTTTTTTAGCATATTATCGAACAAGATTTTTATATCTTTATTTTTTAGAAGTAATGAAATGTATTCTGAGGGCAATGCCAATGCAAGTTTGGACCCCTAGACTTTTAACAGAAAAATAGAAAAAATCAGGTGCCACATAGACATTTTGTCAGTTTTAATAAACAAGTTTTAGAGATCCCCAATGTAGAGTGCTTAAAATTAACATGTGACAAAGTGAGCCTCTTATTCCATCAGTCATAAAAGTGTGGCGGTTCACTTTTTTTTTTTTATTCCACCCGTCATAAAATATGGCGGCTTACTTATTTTTTATTCTATCAGCCACAAAGTGTGGCGGATCAGTACATATGTTAGTTTTAAAGATCAGTACATGTGTTAGTTTTAAAACGATGTGTATACATACACCTCCTTAAAAATAACGGTAAAACTTTATTATGTAGGATGCATTGGTTCATAGATTTTGCTAAAAGTCTTAAAAGTTCTCTTTAATAAAAGTTGCATTTGCATTTGCATTGACGTGAAATGTTTAACAAATCACAACTAAAAAAGTGAGTTCACAACATACAACATGCATATTGGTATATTTTTTCTGCAAAAGCAAAATCATATTTGGAGCAACTATAAAATATTTATGTTTGCAATATTGGAGATGATTTAAAATTAATTTACCATAGAAATATCCAATAAAAAGGATATTTTGGTCTAATATTAATTAATGTCAAATAAGGTAATCGGCATATCTTTGGCGGTAAGTCGCTAAAACAATCATTCTCCAAAAAAACCCGAAACACCTCTTTTCTTCTTCTCCATTCTTCTGTTTACTAGAAGATTTTTTTTTCTATTTCCAACATTTGACCTCTTTCTTCTTCGTCTTCTCTCTCTTCCTTTCTCTTTCTCCTTTCGTCATCCCAATTATCAGGTGATCTTTCAACCACCTCGATTAATAAATAATGGCTTCTCTTTCTGAAACTAACAAGTTTCTTGATTCTTCTTCTTCCTCTTCTTCTAATGGATTCTGCAATTTATACTCCAAAGTTTCGTTGTTTTGATCCTTCTAATACTAATACAATTTCAACTTCTAAAACTCATTTTTCTTCTTATACATCAAATTCAGTTGTTAGATCTCCAATAGCTTCTTCAATGGATCCACCTATTGATTATAAACCTAAGATTTCTAATGGTGATGCTGGTTATTTTCTTGAAGATGTTCCTCATTTGACTGACTATATTCCTGATCTACCTGTAAGTTTCTCTTTATGATTTGCACTTTGTTTGTAAATTTTGAATCATTTCTAGATGGAAATATGGAAATATTTGTAATTAATAAGTTATCACTTTTTCAAATACTGTATGTATTCATTTCACTTGAGTTAATTATTAAACTATAGTTTATGAAATTTTAGATAAAGTGTATTTGCTTGGTTGAACTTGAGGGAATTACATGTGGATAATGTTTTAATTTTTTTTGTTAATGACAGACTTACTCGAATCCGTTGCAAGATAATCCTGCATATTCAGTTGTTAAGTAAGTAAAGTCAGATAATATTACATTCATTTTGAATATATATATTTTTTTAATGTTGTTTATTTAATGCTTATTGCATAGGCTTCCGACTGTTAGTGATATTATGAAATTTTTTATTTTATCAGGCAGTATTTTGTTAACACTGACGATACTGTTGCGCAAAAGGTTAGTTTGTGTAACCTTTTATGAATTGATAACTATATTCTGAATCGATTAGACAGATAGAATTTAGATCCTTTTCAATTTGATCAATGCTAAATTTCTTATTAATGTAGTTAAAAAATTTACATTTTTGTAGATTGTTGTTCACTCGAATAGTCCCAGGGGGAGACATTTTCGACGTGCTGGGCCTCGTCAGAGGGTATGTTCTTCATCACGTTTGCAATTTGATTTAAAGGATGAAACCAACCTCACAATAAAAAATGATTAAACCTTCTAGTGAAACTGGAAATCTATTTATTTTTTGTAGGTCTATTTTGAGTCAGATGAAGTCCATGCATGTATTGTAACATGTGGTGGTTTGTGCCCTGGGCTTAACACTGTGATAAGGGAAATTGTATGTGGATTGTACCACATGTATGGTGTCAATAAAGTTCTTGGGATAGAGGTGAGAATTTGCATCTTATAATCTCTATAATGCCTTCTATGTATATGTTAGTTTTGTAAAGCATCTTGCCGTATGAAATATATATTTTGTTATGTGTTCTTCCAAAAAAGGCAAAGTAGTTCCAGAACAGTGCTGCAATTAATTTTAAAGAGCAGTGCTAGATTCCCTTTTGATGTAAATAATGAATCTGTTTGATTTAATGTAGTAACGTCTATTTGGTTCAATTCAGTTGGACCTCTTTTAGATTAATAAATTGTCAGTTAAACTCTCTTATATATATAATATAAATCAATTATTATAGCGAATTATGTTTTTTGGATTAATTATAGTGGAAATAAGACGGATGAATTGTTGAAAGCATCATTCAGACAAATTTTGCTCTCATCTGGTTTTATTGAATCTTCTATTCATCTGGATTATTCGCTTAAGCATATATCTCTAAAAGAAAGGGTACTTCCCCATGTATAGTCAATTGTGTAATGTTAAAGGTTGAAATTATTGTGTGCTCTAGTGGCATCCTCATCTGATAAGGTTAGTGGTATCTACACGTAGGGTGGGTATAGAGGATTTTATGCTCGGAATACGGTTCCTTTAACTCCAAAGGTTGTGAATGATATCCATAAACGTGGTGGCACTATCCTTGGAACATCACGAGGAGGCCATGATACATCGAAGATAGTCGACAGCATTCAGGACCGTGGCATTAATCAGGTAAGTTATTAACTTGTCTACAGTTGATAAGATTCTTGAGTTCTGTAGTATATTTGCTACATTCCGAACATGAAAGTATGAAACCCATGTGAGTTCCAGATTTATGTATATAATATCCTTCTATATCGCAGGTCTACATAATTGGAGGAGATGGAACTCAAAAAGGGGCTTCTGTGATTTATGAGGTATTTTACTAGTGGTTGACATAGACACATGGTATTATTATTTATTGAATCAATAGATGCTCTGCACCAGCAGATTCAAATTCGTTGATTCATTTCCATATATAAATGCATTTAGGTGGCCTTGATGTTTTTTCCTAATTTTCCACGTTCCTTAATAATTTGAAAGAGGTCATCATTCGTTGTTAATTTAGGTATTTTGATATTTTTGTGCAGGAAATAAAAAGACGTGGTCTCAAAGTCGCAGTTGCTGGGGTCCCAAAAACTATTGATAATGACATACCGGTACCACTCATTCCAATGCATAAGTTAGCAAAAAAATCTACTTGTTCCACATAAAATTTACAAAACACATTGAATTAATTAGTGTTGCATGCTTTATCATCAATTCTTGTTATTCAGGTTATTGACAGATCGTTTGGGTTTGACACTGCTGTTGAAGAGGCTCAACGGGCTATTAATGCAGCCCATGTTGAAGCTGAAAGTTTTGAAAATGGTATTGGCATAGTGAAGTTAATGGGTCGTTACAGTGGTAAGCTTTTCAACGTGATTAAATACCCTTTATCTATGTCAAAACTTAATCAGTGGGCTGTATGAATGTATAAGTGTGCTCTAACAAAAACCTTACCCACAGTTTTGTATCTTTACTGTATTAGTTGTGTATATTGCACTTCTAACATATAAAATGCCCCTGAAGGCCCATAGTTCCAGTAGATTAAGCTGCATGCTAGCCTGCTAGGGGTTTGGTTTTACCGGACTTGAGGGATATGTTCAAGCTAATTTAGTTCTTTCAAAGCATTTCGTGTACAACAAACGAATTTAAGTAATTTGATACTTGCAGTGTCTGAACTAGTGGGTGGAATATGGATATGTGAGATAAACTAAGATTTATTTGAGACCATTTTGATACTGTTTTTTTTCTAATCTTATTATACAAATATTTACAAGCGACATGGGGCTGAGTTTTATAGTGATCTATCTTTGTTCTTGGTAATGTCGAAATCTTCCATATATATGGACTTTCAATGGCTATACCTTGAAGGATCTCTTGAATCAAATATAGGGATTCTGTAGTGTCCATTTATTTACAAGTGTATGCAGGTGTCAATAGCTATACCATAGGGAGTCTGTATATTTTTCTTTCACTCTTGCATTTCGGTAATCTCATACTATACAGTTTGGCATTTAATGGGATGAATATGAATTTCTGTGTCTTTTACTCTGCTCCTGCTGTGAATGCTGTGAAATTGAGTTTCTTGCCCCCCAGGCTCCAACAGTTCTACCAATTTGATTGGATTTACTGGTACAGGGTTCATTGCAATGTATGCTACTCTTGCCAGCCGGGATGTGGACTGTTGCTTGATACCAGAATCACCCTTCTATCTTGAAGGGCCAGGTGGACTATATGAATTTATTGAAAGGCGTCTAAAAGAAAGTGGGCACATGGTTATTGTGGTTGCTGAAGGAGCAGGACAGGAGCTTCTTGCTGAAAGCATGCGCTCGATGGACCAGCAGGATGCATCAGGAAACAAACTCCTGCAGGACATTGGCCATTGGATATCTCAGAAGATCAGGGTATGTTTGATATAGAGTCTGCATCAAGATTTTAACCTTTTCCATGTTTCTTTTGTGTAGTTGTAATACTTTTAATCTTTACACATATATGTTTGGACTTATATGTGTAGTAAGACCTACTTGGATGCTTAAATGCTGTAAACTAGAAAAACAATAACATATCCTAATTTTAAACGTCTGGTTCTTTTGATTCCAGTTTTGTTTTTTACTTGAGTTGCTTTGATAAGAACTTGATGAAGCACCACTATTCCGGCAACAGTCCACATATAATACTCTTGGCGTGGTGATGGAAGCATCCTCATTTTGCATCACTTGCAAAAAATGAGCAACACAATTAGCTGTGAGCATTTGTGTTGTTGTGATATATGTTGAAGAGTGTCACAATAATCAATAACCCAAATGTCTGAAGCCTTATATCTATCATATAAGCTGTTAAGTACCTTTCCCATTTTGTTATTGTAGGAACATTTCACGAGAGGAAAGAAGATGGCCATAACTCTCAAGTATATTGGTTAGCGATCTCATCTATACATCCATCCTTTTTTTCCTTGTCCACTGGGTTGAGCCTATTGAAGCTTTAAACAACTCTGGTTTACTGACTACTGTACTTTATTTTCCTGGCAGATCCTACATATATGATCCGTGCGATCCCGAGTAATGCATCTGATAATGTGTACTGCACGCTACTCGCTCAAAGTGCTGTTCATGGAGCCATGGCGGGTTACACCGGATTCACGGTTGGGCCTGTTAATGGAAGACATGCCTATATACCATTCCAGGTGAGTTACTCTATTATTGAATAACAATCTTCAATTGTGTACACTATATCATATATAAAATGGGGGATTGCCATAGAATGACGAAGAAAATATTTGTACATTACACTCTTTAGGATAAGTGTTGTTTTTACTTTTTACTCGTATAGATTCTTCCTCCTTTTATTTCTTTGACAAATTCCGATTTTGAGCAATATTCGGATGTCAAAAATCTGACCCTACAGACCAACAAAATCCAAGAATCTTCCTTTTTGAGCAAATATTCTGATAATATCCCGATTTGTGGAATATTTTGTGAAATTCAACGGAATTTTGCACTATGACTCGAGTTAATGTTGTTCAAAACATCTTTGCTTCAGTATACTGTGTGGCTGGTCAACTGTGTTCTGCAAGTTGCTAAAGTTTCCAATTTGATCTCAGTCATGTTCTGCAGGTTGACTGTATTAACTTTAGAACTCTTCAATCAGTTAAGGGGTTTCTGGTGGGTCAAACTTTTCTTGCGCAGAGGAGCATGGCTCACAATATCCATTGTCCCTCACAGTCTGATTGAACGTCTTCACCTTTGTTATGTCACTTTCGGTATTAACCTTAGAAAACTGCACGTCATGTACACCTGTTTATTTGTATATCCACCTCTCTTTCCATCAATCAAAACCATGACAGCCTGTGAATGTGTAACCAGCCAACTAGTTAAACCTAGGTTTCATGCGTATGTCAAACTCTTCTTGAGCAGAGAAATACCACAGCCCTATTAATTGTAGAATTTTCCTTGCCATTGTGGATTTGCTGCTGTTTAGGATTCTGGGAGTGTGTGAAACTCTTAGTGAGCAGAGGAACATGTACACATCTTGCACTGTGAGACACCAAAGTTGTATTGTTTAAAGAAGAGTGACTTTGTAGGCGAGATTAACTTATTGGATAATTATCGTTCTGATTTTTTTTATGTCGAGGATGAAGCATATACCATTGGTTATTCATAATAAGTTCACACTTTCCTACTAATCATTTGATAATTCTCCCACTATATGTTTTGGTAGTATTTTTCCCATATGAGGTTGTGATTTGTTTGTAATTCCTTGTTGGTTGGTGTGCAGTGTGTCATTGAGACTCAAAATAAGGTAGTGATAACTGATAGAATGTGGGCAAGGCTTCTATCATCAACCAACCAACCAAGCTTCCTTTGCTCCAAAGAAGTTCAAGAAGCTAAGAGAGAGGAAGTACCGGCAACCTCACTGTTGGATGGGCAGAACGGCTCATCACAAGGTGGAAAGGACGGCATTTCTGTCCGGTCTCCTGACCCATAGAGATTATTTTCTTGGGTGGCCTTTGGTTTTCAGTTAGCCTAGCTTGAATCTATGTCTGGTTACCAGTTTTAGTTAGTTTTATGGTGCAGGTTGGAAGGACCTTTGTTCTTGTTGTATATACATGCCAGAATAACTGCCATTACTAGTTGGGGCCTAGCCAGTTTTTCCTTGCCTTAATTTAAGTTGCTAAGGGTGATCCTCTACCACCCCTTCGTTTGTCAGCAATGTGTATTCTTTTTTTGGATGAGTCTAAGGTGATCAATCTGAAGGCATTTTTGTACTATGGCAATAATTTTTCATTGAGTTTATGGATTATAATTAAAATGGGTTCATTGATGGTGTTTGTGCAAGGTTGCAGTCACTAAACCATAATTACTTTCACAGACTGAATGTGGTGCATATAAATTCTTAAAGGATGATAGTTTTCAAGGACGTGGTGGTGTAATGCACAGTACATCAATGAACCCTCCCTTAGTTGTTTCTCCTTGAAATGAAATGGTTCTTCACCTTGAACCCTCCCCTGGGCTATGCACCCCATCACACCCTATGGGTCGTATCCACAAGGACTAGACCAAGAGTTACTCCCATCATATGCCTCCCACAAACATGATCATAAAGCACCACATCAGCAAACCAGACTGCACAGACCAGTCACCACCAAGATCAGCTGCATCAGAAAATACACAGCATCAGGTTCCTTCTCACTGCTGTACACTGTTAGAAGTGTGCAGCACCATCAACAACAACCCTGTCACTGAAACTGTCAAGCCTTTCTCTATCTCTTTCACTGAAAGTGTCCAGCACCTTCAAAATATAGCGGATTTCAGACATCAATACAGCAGTAGTTCAGAGATTCTGTGATCTTTCTTATAGCTTGTACTCCTTCGTGTGTCATTGATATTTGATAGCCATGACCATGTCGTGCACTTCACTGTGCATCCTCACCACTGTTTTCAATTTAAAGTTGCCGCCATTAAAAAGAAGAACAAATAAGATATTTTAGGTCCCAATGACTAGATGACTTGCTTTAAACTTGATTACATCGTCTTGCATATTCGCCTATTCTATTCAGATTAGGAATCAGAGTCCCCAAGCCTGTTAAACATATGAGCTTCAGCTCAATATACAGTACACTTAAAGCAAAGACTTATTAAGACTGTTCATTTTTTTTTTACTCTATTGGTTTCACTATGTTTGTTTTGATTACTTTTATAGTTTATACCATGTCACTGATGTTTACTTGTGAGGATTGTTTTCGAGATATGCATAAATGCTTAAGATGTAGGGTGGACAAGTGCTCACATGGTGTGTGTTTCAGAGAAACTTCCCACTTGAAAGATGATAAGAGAAACTGGGTAAGTTCAGGCTCAGCTGACCTACAAGTTCTGCTGCAGTTCTCTCACTCACAGAGAAATAGATAACTCCATCACCATGCTCTCCATTATATCCAACCCCAAAACCTCTGCTCCACTATCTATGCTTGCAACTCCTTCAACCCACTTCTTAAAAAACTCCCACCAAACCTTTTTTACTTCTTCCAATTCCTTTTTCAAGAACAACTCTTTCATTCAATTAAGAAACCCAAGAATTAAACATTGCACTACTACTACTACTACTACTCCAAGATTGTCGATAAGCTGTGGTGGTGTTACACAGATAAATCAGAGTGAGTTTTCTGAAACAGTATTGAAATCTGATGTTCCAGTTCTTGTCGAATTTATAGCTGATTGGTGTGGTCCATGTCGATTAATTGCTCCTGCAATTGAATGGGCTTCAAAAGAGTATCAAGATAAATTAAAAGTTGTCAAAATTGATCATGATTCAAACCCACAATTGATTGAAGAATATAAAGTTTATGGATTGCCTGCTTTGATTCTGTTTAATAAAGGGAAAGAAATTCCAAAAAGCCGAAAAGAAGGTGCAATTTCAAAGGTTAAGCTAAAAGAATACTTAGATGCACTTTTGGAGTCTATTGCTGTTGCTTAGCTTTCTGCAAATGTAATCCCCTATCCCTTGTTATTATATTTGTTCAATTTATATGCTTTTATTTTTAAAGTTTTGATTTTTATCGCGAAAAACAATGTGAATTTGAGTAATAAGATTATTATCATGTGAATGGGAATTGCAGATTACAGTATTTATTTTCTTCTAAAGTTTCTTCTGTAGATTATGTTTTATTAATGTATACACACTTTTAACTATTGTTTCTGTTTATCGAAACAATTTACAATAATAACAGATGATCGTATTATACATTACAATGTGCAGATGAGCTTTAGGGAGATCCTCACTCTCGAAACAAAGATTTCACCTTGTTTGAATTGTATGTTTAGGTGGTTTGTACAAGTTGTTGAGATTTTAGAGTATAATAACTATATATTAAACAGGCCTTTGCATAAATCCGAATTCCTTACTGTGACTATGAAGCTTAAGGAGGGAAGACTTCTGCTTTCAAATATTGCTTCTGAAAATGCTACTTGAGTCTCTCTTGGTGTAATTCATATTCTTTAGCGGTCTTAACTCTTAAGGCTCTTAGTTAGCTCTTAGACTCTTAGTTTTTTGTTTGTTGTGGTATTTTGACAATGGTATACATGCAATTGCTGAAGCAGCAATTCAAGAAGATGAAGAAATTAGATTCATTGCAGAACCTTCAAGTTGATGCTGGCTGTAGGTGCAGAGTTGCTGAGTTTTTTTATTTTTTTGGTTTATAAGCTTGATGATTCCAATTTCCATGAATGAAGAGGATGGAGAGTGGAAGAATACCCTCATTATTTCTTCTCTCGTCTGGAAGGATTAATGAGGTGGGTATGAAAATATGAAACTTTGAAGATGAAGTTGTAGTAAACAAGTATTTAGGCCTTTTCAGAGTTTAGTTTGACAGTGTGAATCTAGTTTAGATATGACCATACCATTGTTTTTTTACTATTTTGGTCTTATCTGGGAGTAACCACTACCCCTGGCTTTGATGTCAAAGCATTCCAGGAAGTATACTCCTAAAGAATTACAGTACTCAAATCCCCCAGTTATTTTAAGTTGGACAGACGGCATATATAAAAGTCGAAACAGAAAACAAATTGGGAGAAAAAACAAAGACAAAAGAAGAATACAAATGGTCTAATGGATGGTGAACTATGTACAAGATTTGATGGAGTTTGGTTTAATTTTAGACGCCCTGTAGAACCAAAGCATATCCGTTACATGCAAAATCATAGATAAATCAAGTTCACTCAAGAAGCTGTAAGTCTGCTAGAATGCACAACAAAAGGAAAAATAATAGAAACTATTGTATAACTATAGCACATTTGCCTTTGGAAAGAACAATATGAGGGGTAATAGATCCACGATTGCCTTATAACTGCACATTGCTTAGACAACCGTGGTGCACAACTTTGTGTTACATGAATAAAAACCTAGCACGAATGGTGGGGATCAGGTGAAAAAGACATTGCTCATACAACAGTCTCAATCCAAGTCAAACTTCAACTCAATGGCTAAAAATGGTCATGCTTTGGCGTCTTCCTCTTCAGTTTGCTTTAACTAACCAATAGTCATATCAGACCTGATCCACAGTTACTGCAAAGCACCAATCTGATTTTCTGAGAATCAGCCCTTGTATATACCAGAAGGATCTGCATTCTGAACAATCCAAGGATGCTCAAGAAGCTTGTGTAGTGGGAGACGTTGTGAAGATTCTTTGACTAGCATCTGCTTGCAAGAAGAAAAAATATAAAATTTGTTCAAAAAACTAATAGGTAAAACTGTGTGTATGGAATGTTTGAACCATTTAGCCCTTCTGCCTAAAGTAACAATTCAAATAATTAGTGAGCATATGGTTTTGTAGTAACATTTGTATATGCTATGTAAGTAAAATATAAACATAAACCATGCTCTTTTATGGCGCTACTAATAAAAGTTTCACCTGACTAATGAGGTCCTTTGCAGCAGAAGAGACGATTGGCTTGGGAGGGAACTTGAGATCCACTTTTATAATCCTGAATAAGTTATAACCAACTTGTGAAATAAGGATCCATCCAAATTTAATAACTATAAATTTGAACTGCCAGGCAAATTCTGTAATGCATCACTTCTACATACCTTCTATATGTGTCCGAGTGTTCTTTTGCCTCAAATGGAGGCACTCCATACAGGAACTCATAGCACAAGACCCCGAGACTCCATATATCAACACTTGCATCATGTTCTACACTCTCCACTGTGGAAGCAACTATTGGTATTAACAATAGATCAAGAATCCCCATTCAACACAAATTTATTAAATGCATTAAAAGAAAAGCTCCTGGACATACCCATCTCTGGAGGAAGATAGTCCAGAGTACCACACATGGTCCTTCGGCGATTAAATGTATGGACAGACCAACCAAAATCTGCTATTTTCAGCTCACCCTGTTTAAACATCAAACAATTAGTAAGCCTATGATGGACTTACCAATAGATCATGAAGAAACAAAGAGAAAATTTCAGGTTGCTTACCTGTGCACCAATCAAAAGATTCTCCGGTTTAATATCTCTGTGTATGACATGCTTTGCATGACAGTATATCAAGGCACGAGCTAATGACGAAATATACTGTTCAATAAACAAGAAGCACATATAAAGCCACAAATTATAGTAATAGTGCAATTCACCAACCAATTTCAAAA
>JABWDY010034143.1:0-10492 GCA_013358455.1 Thalictrum thalictroides | reverse complement strand
AACCGGCTTGTGTATTTTATTGTCCATGGACTGTAATTTAGCTTATCGATGGGTAGATTTGTGTATGCCTATGTGGGTGGGTGCATACATGTATATATTGTTGGAGTACAATGACAATGTCAGGTGCATTTTTAAGGGTGTGTAATGTAGTGGTTTTACTGCTTGAAGAGAATAATTGAGGAACATATGTATTTTTGGAAATCTAACACTGCATTTGTTTGCAGTTGGTTATAAAACTGTTCAACCGGATAATTCTTTTATTTGTTTGGAAAGTAATTGGATAAGAAGTTGAAATTCTGCACAACTTGACATTCTTAGACTGAATCCCCGAGGCTTCCATCAAGAGGCAACCTTTGCTGCAAAAGTAAGCTCCGGCATTATTAGAGTTCGTTACAACATATTGCCAGAAGTTTAAGGTGTAGTTTTCTATGATGTTGGTCCACAGAGCTGATGAGATGGTCTCTTTGGGTCTTCCATTATTTTCAAGGTTGTTCGATCTGTATTATTTATTGTTGATGTATTGTTTTGTCATGAAAGAAAAAAGTTACGAGCTCTTTCAAGTGTATGCACAATTGCTGGCGGTGAATTTTCTGTGTGAGTTGAGCGCAGCCGGTGTGATTGTCCACGTAAAATGCAAACTGTTGTCTTTTATCCAGTATTCAAGTGACTATTTCATGCATTGACAGAATATACAGGGATACTGTAGCTTGTCACATAAGGAACAAATTATCTTTCTGTAAATCTTTGTGTAAAGCATATCATATCACTTTCTAATGAATTTTTGAAATTTTTTTTTCCCTCACAGGATTGGTTCACAGATGTAGAATGCTTGTTACTACACAATTTCTTAGTATCAGAAAATTGAGGATGTTGGAAAAGAATGCAATGTGGAAAGTGGCTAAATTTACCAATACAGTACGTATTAATTTAACAATCGGTTTTAGATCACAATTCAATTGAGTTCATTTCTATTTTAGTGTAACACCTTGCCAGTTGTCATCTTGCTTATTGAAATGTCTTTTTTTATCATTATCATATCTTCCAGATAGTATCAGCTTAATGATTACACATCATCAGAATGATCCTTTCATACTATGATGGTCTGAAAACTAATGTAATTATCTGTGGTCTTTGTCAGTTTAAGTTTTATCTCCAAAGTCATGACATAGAGGCTAACATGACAGGGATTATTTGAATATACTGTTTTTCCGTATTCTATCTTTTCCTCAAACTTTGGCATGCTATTTCCTCATGACCCCCATCCATCCATCACAGAACATTGCTGTCTGATGTAATATAAAGTCAGCACCTTGGAATACTACACTCCAGACCGGCAGTATCTATGATTTAGAAAGCAATGTTCTATGGGTTATTTTTTATTGATGAGGGTGCCATCTGGGATTATTCACTTGGAATACTCAATATGTATGGGCTCTTGGCCGTGACACATTTTCAGTCCTAGCTCACAGCACTCTGAATGAAAGTCGGTGGGCGCCATTATGTTGGCGGTGAAGTCGGATTTGGAGGCTTCTTCCCATTGTCTTGACTTGACTCACCTGGATCCCCACAAAACAAGACCGGAGGGGTTCCCCGATGTTAACACTCCGACGATCAAGTCAGTAAACAATCAAAGCGATAAATAACCTAAAAATAAGTAAGTGAAATATGAGTAAAGAACTAGAGAAAAAGCTTTTCCCTTTGGGTTCTGTATCCTATTTATAGTGTGTATTCTTGCACATCTCACCCTTGGGGTGCTCTTTTCATCCAATGGTCCCCTTTTCTCTAAGCCATCTTGTTTGCCCCTTGTAGGAATGATAGGATATTCTTTTATTCCATTTCCTTTATTCCTCTAATGACAAGTGTCCCATGTGGATCATGGCACCTACAGTCCAAATGATCTTGCAAGTAGCATAGGGCAGGAGGTTCCATAGTTACTACCTAAACCATCAGCTTTGTGCATTGGCATCCTCCAAAAAATTGCTCAACTGTGTTGACATTTGCTACCATATCCCTATACTACTCCACAACACATCATTAAGGTCAATCCAAATGAATTTTGAGATCTCACAGTGAAAAAACAGGTGCGTAAGAGTTACTTTATGATGTTTGCATAAATTATACTTAGTGTCAAGGTCCATGCCTCTGTGCTGCAACTGGTAGCTTGTCAGTATTTTTTTTTTCATG
This sequence comes from Thalictrum thalictroides, assembly GCA_013358455.1. Lineage (NCBI taxonomy): Eukaryota > Viridiplantae > Streptophyta > Magnoliopsida > Ranunculales > Ranunculaceae > Thalictrum > Thalictrum thalictroides. Next base: position 8,308 of record JABWDY010034143.1, on the reverse strand, counting down.
CATTACTACCCATAAAAACACCTTGATTTTAGATGGTGTATCCACAGACCAGACTAGTTGTATTGAAATTGGACGTCTGCATATTCTGTGTTTGTGTGGTGGCCTCAATAACAGAATACACACTTCTGATGGTGAACACACCTGTGTTAGTTGTAGGCCATCTCCAGCAGTCTGTACAACTTGCCAGTCCTTAGCTACATGTCTGAGGTGGAGATTTCAGGTGATATTGTCAGCTTCCTGGAGCTAGGAATATAACCATGTTTCATAATAGTAAACCTGTAAATGTTGGGGAATTTCACTACGAGAGTGTGCTCACTGATCCATTTATGATGCCAATACATTGAGTGGGAGGTTTATGACCAAACTAGGAGAAATTGTGTAAAGCGAGAATTGGTACTAAATTGGGAGCTGCGCTTGTCATTACATATGGGATGGCATCAAAACTTATTTTGTCAAGCCTCTCCCTAAGGACCATAGATTCGGTGACGAGCTTGTCATAAAATATCAAAATGTGATTTTTAATCCAAAGCGGGTCTTCTACAACATTTCCTTCGGTAAGCATTGAATGATAACTTTGTTTTTGTAATTTGCAAGAGCATTGTAGTATTTGAGCATTCATCATACTCAAAACGGAGCTTAACCTTTTGTTTTTGCCTCCATTTAGTTTCTTTCTTCTCAAGTAGCTTGTCTAGTTCACCTTGTCACCCCACCTTTGAAATGTACATGATGTGAAATTTGACCCTCTTCTTGGATGCTTGTTAAGACCTCAATTTGAGCATCAACATTCCATTGTTTTAGCTTTAGTTTAAGCTCTTTCATTTTACTTGATTTTTGAAAACTTTTTTAGTCCACCACCCATTGTAGCTCCTCCCTTTATTTCTGAACTTTGCATCTTCTTGGAATTAATTTATCTTTTTTAAACTTATTTTTTCAGCCTTTAGGAGTTGCAGAAATTGTTAAAATCAAAACTTCTAGGTCCCTTTTTACTTATTGTTAGGTTTGGTTGCCTGTAAAAAAAAATGGTATCTTCACAGTAGAATTGGTCTACTATTTCATTATACTGTTTCTTCTTTAGTTCCTCATCTTAATAAAACCATGTGGTCTAGTTTATGGAAGCTCAATGTCCCGCGTAGTGGTGTAGGAATGCGTTCATAATAGTTTGCCTACTAAAACAGTTTTTCCATTCTCGACAAGTAGTTGGTTATGATCTTTGTCCTAGATGTAACAATCATGCTGAAACCCGTCACATGCTCTTTTTCACACTTTGATCTGTGATATTTGTTTTGCCAGTCTTATATCTATTTGTGATTGATATATACTCCAAATATAATGCCAGTTGATGTGAACTTCAGCGACGCAGCTGATCAACCTGTTTCATCATCACCAACTTCAACAGATGGTTGGGGAGAGCTTGAAAATCACATCCCCGAAGAGCATGACAGTGATAAAGATGGATGGGAAGATGTACAGCTGCTTCACGAGCATAAGCCAGCTCCCATCATCAAGGCCAAACTGTTATCTTTGGGCAGAAGTTGAGGGCAAAACCTCGTGCTCCAAAATTAGGTGCACAAAATATTAATCAGACATCCTCTAGTGGACCGTAAATTTTGAAAGCAAAAGCAAGTAGAAAGTAGAAAGCATATATTGGCAGACATTTTTGCAGAGACCTGGTGCTGGTAAGTAGGTACATTATTCCTTGTCAGTTGCCACCGGGACAGGTGTAATATTTTTTTATAACAACAGATCTGTAGTATTAATACTTTTCTCCGTATATTAGTTTGTGTTACTTCAATCTGAAGTGTGTTAAATTGTATTTTGAGGTTCGTTAATCATTGATAGTATTGGGCGACACAGATTGCAGAATTGGGTACTTAAGTGGTTTCTTCCTGAACTAGCATGCAATGTTTAACACTATCTGTTGCTTTAAATCTGAAATCAGTTGTACATTGCCAATTCTGCTTTTTGTGAATTGTGTTGACTAAAGCTAATAACCCCTTTCATTTTATTTTTGTTTTCTTTAATGGATTAGGCAATTTGTGTTGGTAGTTACACCTGTTATAACTTGATTATAGCTCATGTTTGCGAAAACACCAAGTAGTTTAGAATGAATCATTGGTGTTGCCACCATACTGATCTATTACAGAACATGATTTACATCAAGTGTATGAATAATATAAGAACCAAGATAATAATACATCAAATATGGCCAACTTACTTAAACAGAAACAATTAAGATACATTATTAATTGAACTATGTATATTTGTTACAATCCTTAGAAATAAAACACATCTGTTGCACATCAAAATCTTCCATGGATCCTAGCCATCTCGTCACAATCAACAGACATTGTGTTCTAAAACGCGAACTTTCACGTTGAAATCAATTCTTTCAGCCTTAGAATAACAGTTTTGGATACTTGCAAGAACATGTTTTCCCAACTCAAACATGTCATTGGTGATCTCTGTAACCAGATGTGCAAAGGTTTTGGCTTGAAGAAAATCCATTGATAACAATAGCTTTCTTACACACTGTAGTAAGTTTTCATAATTCACCAAGTCGATTTCCATACAAGGTGTGGTCTGTCTCCCAACTTGTTTGCCAAAGAAACATATATTAAGAAAAACTTTGGGATCACCACCTTCACCTTGCTTGATGAAGTTACTGTCTTCATCATAATCTTTGCACCAAGTTGTAAAAGTCTTGATGCCATCACAATAAGCAGCTTGTTGCTTAACCATTGCCATCTCAATCAAGCTTTGAGTGCTGGGAAAGTTTACTAAGTTAAAAGAGAAAGAAGAGAATAGACAGAGAGAATAAGAAGAAGAAGAAAAGGTGTAGAGAGACTTGACTAAGGAGCAAGGACATACATATAAAGATTAAATTTGGAAATTTGGAAATTTGGTATTTGCTTTTAAGATTATATTTGGAAATTCCAAAACCAAAAATATATCGGATTAAGACACTGGTTTGGCAAGGGGGGTTGATTCAATACACACTAATCTACTGTTTTAAACTACCTCCGACCAATTTGTTGGTGTTATATATTGGGCCTCTATCCAATTTGTTTTTTGGGCATTCCTCAAACTTTTAATGGATTAGGCCTGAACCAGTAGACCGTATAGACCCAGGCTAGAGCTACTCCATCCACTCTAAGCATTTTATCAAACAGATGGAAGAATGAGAAAAAAAAATTGGTCACATGCATTATAAGAGTGCAGCTCATATAATGATATAAACAGTCATGTACAGTATATTCCTTTGATTTGTGCAAACTACAAACCCTATGACAAATAAGTTATTCGCAGCGTGATGAAGCTTCTGGTCTTGATTCCTATATATGCCGGGCTAACATCATTCTCTATGCAACTTGTTATGAATGTTACCTAACTGCATCCTTCATGACTTCAAAATACGATCTTCTATCTCTGCGAATGTCTTTACATCTGACCCCCACAACCTGTTCAAACAGATTAACCCATCATCATTGTGTGCCAGAACACAACTCAAATCCTATATTAGTAAAATAGACGTTCCAACTAGAATTACTACACCATCTAAGAAAACAGCTAGATATTCAGTGCCAAACTCTTGGAAGCAACTGCATTCTTTCAGATGGTAAATAATTCTGTTAAATGCGTCCAGGATAATTATCGATGTGGTGATATATTTATAAAATCTCACAACATTATAGCCCTCATGTGCTTCCTATGATTCCAAACAGAACACTAGTATATCTTTCTTTGAACAAATTCATTTTTAGTAAAAAAGGGTTTATCAGTTTTAGCTGTTTTATACACTTTAATAACACCATATCATGTGAATATAGATGATGGATGTTCTACATGACATATGCATATACACTCACCAGCAATCGATTTCCATGGCATTGGCCCCCACTTTATCAGCTTCTAGATCATCTCCAACATGGACTGCTTTTCTAGCATCCACGCTGATGCCATCTACAAAGTCGGCAACCATTATGAATATGGCAAGAACAAAAATAAAGAAAGTAAAGGATAAATCAGGAAATATTCCCACGACATATGTCAGGACATAAACAGTGTAAAACTGATTCTTCATTGCACGTAAGTTAGCTCAGTCGTACCTAAAGCAGCTTTAAAAATCTCTGGATTTGGTTTTTCATGTCCAACTTCAGAAGAAATGATAATGGCATCAAACCTAAATAAGTTATGGAAGAACCATTTCAATATATAGTTAAAGGAAAACGTAGAAGCGAGATAATCTATATTGGCAGCATCATATCAAAATAAGCTTAACATATATGTGATTATAAAATTGTACTAAAACAAAATCGGTATATAAGATTTGCTTAGAAGAAAGAAATAAACATAAGAAGGAACTGAAACATACAGGTCCGCTATATTAAGCTCCTTCAAGAGCTTCCTTAGGCGGGTATCAAAATTTGAGACAACAGCCAATTTAACTGCAGTTTCAATAGTTCATCAAGTTAGTGAAAAGGTTAACTATGGAGTTTATAAAGTCAGCAATTACATAAAAGGGGAAAATAGGAAATATGCTAGACGAACATAACCTCCAGCATCTTTCAGATGAGAAATTGCTTCGTAAGCTCCACTTGGGAGATGCCATGCCCCACCATCTGCAAAGTACTGTCCAAAGAAACCACCATACCTTCAATTGTACATACCAAGATTCAAAGTAAACGCTAAACTAGCCTACAAGTTGACAGTTACAGTGGATGACTTTGACAGAACCATGCGTGTGAACAAGTTAAAGGGTGATACTCAATGATTAGCTCCTATCTAGAGACTTAGTTGCAAAGTTCTACCTTATCAGGAGATATGATCATTCCAGTCACATATTTTGAATTGAATGACCTGTGATTCAATGAGAATTGTGATACAGTAAACTGGCAAATGCTCTCAAACATAGCTGCTCTCTTTACAACTTTTGGGATAACTAATTTCCCTGAAGAGAAGGGAGGGGGTCAATCAAAGAAAACTAGAAATGCAAATACCCCAGAGTCTAGATGAACAACAACCTTTGTATGATACCTGAACAAGGAGAGAAGGATGAATAATTTCAAACAGATGAGTAGCATAGAAACAACACCTCACCTCATATACTTCCTCAAAGTAGTCATTGTTTGAACAACCTGTAGCTTCAGAAACAACAAGTCTCCAAAATGGTCGTCCATCGCCCTGCAAAGGACACAACAAATTAAGGACAGCATGACTGAAGCAAAATACTAATTTTAATTGTATGTATGTATATGTATCCAGTATCCCTGAGGTGGTAGTATTCACAAATAAACAAATCGTTCCTTTTTGATAAGAGAAACCAAGACTGATTCGTTCAAACTTCACAATATGGCTCATTGATAGCTCTGGAGCATTCTGCTGTTTTCAATCTTAAAATTCTGGGTCGAAATAGATATTACCAAAATCATAGCATTAGGTTTGGAACTAAATCAGTAATAAAAAAGATACAGGCATGAAGTGGAATAGATATAGGATATCTTCACCAGTTAGAAATTACAAGAAAAGGGGAAAAGACAAAACAAAAGAAGAGATGATAGACGGACCTGGTAACGAAGCTTCTCAGGCCATGGAGCAGTGAAAGCTCTTCTAAATCCTTGCTTTATCTCTCCAACAGTTGCATTCAGCCCTTCAACATGAAGAAATAGGTATGATATTAAAAACTCATTGGAAAATTCATGTTGCATAATTATCAATGAGTGCTTAAAGTATAAACTGATATAATTAAGGGTTTATGTTTACTTGTATTGAGAGTGAATAATAAATTGAAACTTCTAGAAATGGATCAGAAATACATACATACACAACTTTCACGACTCAACAATCTAGTACCATTGATTCATTGGAACACAAAGAACTTCAACATTTCCAATCAATGAATGTAACACCTTGACTAACCATATTTCCTTCCTATAGATGCATAAGTCTCCTCAACTGGCTTTGCTAATTGCAAAAGGGTTCCCCCAGCATCCAACAACAAAGCATCATATTTTCTACTTCCCAAGCTTCCATCTGCGTATTAGAATGCCTCACATTAAACTATTATCATTACTGTAATTGAAAATGCCAATGTGTTTAAAGATTGCAATAACTCTATCCAATGTTTTTAAAAATCAAAATTTTAAGATGATCAAAAGATCTCCATTAAAGAAAATTGCTATTAAATGATTGGGCAAGTAAAATTTGAAAGAAAAAACTGCAAATTCATCATGACTATTACAAGTTGAAGAAGCTCATTAGTATTACAAAGATAAAGAGATGAAGAATAAATGAATGAATATTGAAGAAACAAACCAGTATGAATTGCCATTGAAGAGATTTGAGTGGTCATTGAAAGCTTCAAATTTACAGGTTTTACGTTTCTGAACATAGCTGTTGCAGAGCATTTTGTCAAACAAGCTTCCATGGCAACTATAGTAATTTGGTGAAGAAGAAGAAAACTATACAAAGAGATGTGGGTCGTTTTTAAAGGGCTATATATGGTCCATAGATCAAGTCCAATTCAATAAAGCCCGTAATCAAATAATGGGCCTTATTGGGCTAATGCCCGCCCAAGATCAGTTGCAATCTGATCTTCTTGCTTTCGGAGAGTGCATTCTGCATTGTCAATGTGCACCATTTTTTGTTTTGATTGGCAAGTGAGGTTAAGGGACCCTACCATTTTTAAATTACGTGATGAAACTTATATCAAACAATCAGCTGTTGACGTGTTTCGAACCCACAACCTCTCTATTTTGAAAGAGAGAGGGGTGCTACCATTGAACCATATGCCTATTCGCCAATATACACCATTTTTGACACCAATATTAAAAGTTATTGGTAAGTTCATTCAATCTAGTAAAAAGCTCTGAAAATATCACAAGCTGATTGTTTTGTAGTTTGTGACAATGAACCACATATATTTTGGACCCCTCTTGTCTTGTTTAATTTGTGTTTTTTAGCTAATCAATTTTTCTTTTTGGTGATTGTAACAGGATGTTCAGCACTGACAATGGAGTTTCATCTATATCATTTTCTTTAAATTTTTTTTTTGTACACTTGAGTATATTTGATAATCTCTTGTTTTCTAAAAATTTGAACCATTTTAATGTTTTTTCTTATCCAATTAAACTAGAGGGTAAGTGCGTTACAAAATGTGTTTATAAGTTTTTTTTAATAGATTCACTTAAATACATTATAGTTAGTGCCCACGCGGGGTTGATAGTTGAGAGCAAGGTACTAAATTTCGGTTTCGGTAAATCTTTCGGTGAGTATGGAAAAAGAAATATTTCGGAATTTTCGGAAAATTTTCGGGAAATTAATGAAAAAAAACCGAAAATTTAGAAATATATGAATTAATCACTCATTAACATAACACTATAATAACTCTAAAATATGAATGATATAAATGTTTTGTAAGTTCAAAACTTAATTTTCCAAGTATAATAGAAAATTAAAATATAGGAGAAGAATTTTACATGCCTCAAATAATCAAGATGAAGAAGAGAGAAAGCTAGACTCTTTAATTTAACTTCTTAAGGTTTTTCTTTATGTGTAATAACGAATAAGTAATAGCTTAATACGATTTTTTATGGTTGTTCATGTTTGTAGGTGAAGAGCACAAGTTTTAAGAGAGAAAATTACAATTTTCAAGGTGGCTTTTAATTTACAATTTTATAATTATGGTTTGTAGATATAAAATCGAAATTTCCGAAATTATTTCCGAAATTTTACAAATTTGCACTGATATTTAACGAAATCGAAATAATTTCCGAAAAAATGACGTTATTTTCCGAAAAATATTACATATTTAGAATGTATGCTCCGAAACCACTCGGTCTCCACCGAAATCCAAAATTTTCCGAAATTTTTCCGAAATTTAGTACCTTGGTTGAGAGAAAGGTAATAGTCAAACTCTAGGGTCAAATTACAGTTAGAGAAAGTGAATTATAATAAGGGAAAGAAAGGTCCGAAAGAAATCAGACAGAGCGAAACCTCGAAGTGCACATTTTTTCTATAGATAGAGATATTTATTACAGTCATCAATCATCACATTGCTATCCATTATCTTTTGCACTTTCTTAAAAAACTCAATTGATTCTAAGACTAGCAATCCAAAAGTCTAAAAACAAATTAAACGCGTTACATACTACCTGGTGTTTCTAAACCATCTTCACCAAAAGCTCTTGCAAAAATGAAAGTAACATAAGCAACATAACAACAAGTACTGCAGTGCTATACTACTACAAATAAAATACTTTAGTAAAATCTAAGATTTGAATGGATTAAGATATACTAAAAGAAAAGGTTA